>CM038471.1:31401257-31561561 GCA_021464415.1 Lonicera japonica | reverse complement strand
GTTATGGCTAGTAATATGGTATTTAATAAAAGCTTTTGCTATTTTAAAATTTATTTTCTCTTGCATAAATGCTTTAGTAAAATGGTCTAATTCTCCGTACAGTAATATTAGATTTACATCAATTATGATTTTTATAGATGGGGAAATACAGTGGACTATTAATTACGTTTTTCTCTATCTCATAATTAAATTTGTTTGCCTACAACTCTAGGATGTACCAACATGAAACTTTCAAAAAAATCGTTTATAGTGATGTTAAATTATGCAAATTTCATTAAGCCAGTTTCTAAGCAGAAAGTGGTTTGTTTACCTTAAGTTTCCGATTTTCCAAGTATTCATAATCGCCTTCCCATGTATTTTGTTTCCATATAATTGGTTTTCATTTACAGCAATTATAGAAGACTCATTCAATCTCATATAATATATATCAATTAAAGAACCCAATTTTCTATTTAGTTCCAAAAACATGTCCGGAAATCCAATTAAATTATAATACTGAACAAACATACACACCCTTAGAAATTTAATTTAATTATGGACCTGGAAAAAATATTTAATGCATAGTAGTCAATATATGAGAAAACTCTGCTACTTTCCCATATGATTTATGCAAAATTTCATTTGCTTACCTTACTTCTTATATCAATGTAATTGCACTTCTTGATAAGTTCTGTTTTGCATGAGATTTCTTTTTGTTTTGGAATGATTTTCTTTTGTTTTGTTATTTTCTCTAAATAAAATTATCTGTTGTGCAGCATTAATTTGTATAGATATGTTATATGTTATCCTATTCTGAGATTATCTACATCTGAAAATTTGAAAACTCACAATTACGCATCGACTTTTACCATGTATAGACATTGCGATTTTCTGGTGCTGGCTAAGCAACATAACATGCAATTGAGCTTTGATGACTCGTAATTGTAAATGTGCAATGGTAGCTATGAGATACTTGGGTTCTTATTCAGGGAAGAAAAAATTTATTTTGTGTTTTAGGAACTTAGTTGTGCATTTTATTATTCGGGTCCATCGCCTTTTGAACGTTATGGATTGAGTAGATATTAGTATGCGCATGTTTTTCAGATGATTTAGTTCATAGGAGTTATTATTCCTTGCTTTACAATTTATAGTTATCAAAATGATGAACTTTTGAAACATAATTTATTTTTGGTGTAGGAGCAATACTGATGGCCATGGAGGATCTACTATAGGACATGTCTCACTTATATTGGAACTGCAGCCGGCACGCTAGAGTTAATAATTATGTAGGTATGATAACTGGAACCTTCAACTTATAACGTTAGGCATGTCCACTATTGCCATTCAGTTTAAACAATTCAGTTCGGCCATGTTTTATTTTTCTTATTTTTCTTTTATCAATTTTTATGTTAATGTGCTACTTCCTGGATAATGATACTTGTGGTTTTGGTATGTGTTCTATTATATTTAATAATTGATGAACTTCTATCCGACTTGGGTTCTATGAACTTATTAAATGTGGAAATGTTTTTGATATGGATCACCCACAAACGGCAGATGACTGCTAGTGAGAACTATGCTAAGACAAAAGGTGAAACTATGCGTGAAGGTTTTTGGTGGTAATATTACGATGACTCGAACCATTGGTGGGTATATCACACCCAAGTGACCCAGAAACCCTTTCCAAGTCCACGGAATAGAGGCCACTAACCAAAGTTATTCATATAGCCTTTCCATGTGGAATGAGTCCATCGAAACCCAAGTAAGATAAAAGTATAGTAGTTATTGACTCTACCAGTAGATATCTCAAACAGAAAGTAACATAACCAGGAAGTAGTAGATTAACATAAAAATTGATAAAAAAGGAGAAAATAAAACATGACTGCACGGAATTGTATACATGATGGCATACATGCAAGATGTTATAAGTTGAAGGCTCTGGTTACTGTACCTACAATAATTACTAACTCTAGCATGACGGTTGCTATTCTAATATAATAAGCAACTGTAAAGACACACCGATATTGTTGGATATTTTATTTTATGAAAATTATGCCCTTTTGTCTCATGTTTTTATTACGTCAATGTCTTATCTAATTTTATCAAATGAATCTAATACCAATTGATTATAGGAGTCTAATTTTGGATGGATTCTTTTGGGGTGCTTAATGATGGGTCTTTTGGTAATTTTGAAGCTTGTTGCGCGCAATCATGTTACTGAAATAAAAGCCTTGTTATGATGCTTGTTTTTCTGCTATTGATGTGATTCTTATTGTAGCTGGCTTATTAGCAACATGAGGTTGTTTTTCTTCAACCCTTGTAGCTCTTGGCGAATTCAGAGAATTTATTTTTGCCATCTTCTGTTGGCTTAATCGTTTAGCAATCTTTTGGGTTCTTTGTATAGTTTCTCCTGCACTGTTCTACTCGCATTTTTTTCTCTTCTCATTGAAGGAGATATTCAGGTTTTATTTTGTAATTAATGGCTGGTTTTAGGCATTGGTTTGCAATTGTAGCATTGCCTCTTTCGTTGTTGGGAAAAAATCATAAATATCAAAGCCAAGTTATGAGGTGACATGATGAGCACATTGAAGTAATTGGATATGCAATTTTTTGCATGCAATAGTGTCCCATTCCTTAGGCTGAGTTTAGGAGTCTAGAGGAGAAATGATGGAAAAGAAAGTGTTTTTGTGAGAGACGAGGAAAAAAAGATGAAGTATCATTATTTTCTTTCTTTCATTTCGTTTGGAAGAATAAGAGAGTAGAAAAAGTAATATTCTTTTTTTCCTTGGAAAAAAGAAAAGAAACGAAGTAAAGGCACGTATTTAAAGGCAAATTTGTCACTAAAAAAATCTCTCTCAACTTTCTCTTTTATCATTTCTTGCTGACTAGTTATAAATAATTGAGTAATATTCAACTTGCAACCATTATCAATTGTACATTCTTTTCTTTTAATTTTGTCAACATAATTGAGATATTCACATTTTCCAACCCCATTTTAAATTTAGCAATATTTTAGTTCAAGAACATCTGTTCCACTTTCTATCATAATCCCGTGAAAAATGACATTCAAACAAAGAATATAACAAATATTTCATTTGGTTTGTTTGTTTTCAAGATGTTGGGAAAATTTATGTTTAATCCATATTTAGCTTATAAATTGTTAGTTATTTTTTACATAAATAATTGCTTCATGACAAAATATATTTTTTACCAAAATGAAAACTAAAATGGTAAACTAACACTATCTATGTTTTAAATTAAAAGCTCATGTTTGATTTTCATACATTTTCAATGGATATAGTAGTTTAAACGTTATTAATGGCTAGAGATACAACTTAATTGTTTGTCATTGTGAAAATATAATCGATTGATTATGTCCTAAAACAAATTATCCAGCTTTACATCACACAATAGCTTAGCAAACTCCTTGTTTTAGGATAGAGGGCTTGCAAATTAAGAAAACCACGACCTATAATTGACGATTTCACACTTTATTTAGTATACAATGTTGACAAAATAAGAAATTAAAAATGGTACTAGAAGTGTTGCTGATGTAGAAATGGCAAAATGGGCGGGTTGGGGTTAGCCTCTTAACGGGTTGGCCCATTAACTTAATATTAAAAAGTAAATAAATAAAAAATTAACAAGTTAGTGACTACCATGCCGCCTATTCACACCAATTGACCAAAGTGAACATCACTCCTATTAGGGGTGTTTTCAGTTTCGGTTGGGGTAGAAAGCAATGTACGTACCCCAAACCCAAACCAAATATAAAAGTTCGGTTTCGGTTCGGTTCGGTTTCTAAATCTTCGAAACCCAAACTTGAACCAAACTTTTCGGTTCGGTTTCGGTTCGGTTTTGACATATGTTTTTTTTTTTAAATCAATTTAACATAAAAATATAATACTAATAGTAATGTAATAATGATTTATATTCAAATTAAAGTGATTATTTTTTAGAAACAAGGAGCAACATATAAATATCATATTTTCTATTTAATTACAATTTTATTTGTACATTTATAAGAATAAAACATATTAAATAAAATGATGAATTATTTTTATATCATGTATGTGATAAAAAAATCTTAGCATTATGTAATTAATTAAATAATAAAGGCACGCGCTAATGACTATTTTTTTAAGATTATCATAATATGCAATTAATAAAAAATATATTCTTAAAAAAATGTCACATTTTTTAATTATAGTATAATTAACGTGTGCCCTTAAAGTATGTATTAATATTTTTTTTTCTTATACATAATTCGGTTTAGTTCGGTTTTAGATTAACTTACCCCAAACCCGAACCAAACGTTTCGGTTTTTTTTTCGGTTCGGGATTTTGCGGATCGGTTCGGTTCGGTCGGTCGGTTTTCGGATTGCCTTTAACACCCCTAACTCCTATGTAGTTATGTGTTTATATGTATAAACACATGTATATACACGACAATAGGGGGTTGAGTTAACCATTAATTACATTTACTAAAACCATAGAAAAAAATTATTCAAATATATTAAATTATTAAAACCCATTAATTGAAACTAGCTCAATACCAATTCAAATCAAAATCAAAATCAGGGACAAAGAGAATCAATGAATCGAACAGAGAGCCTGTTAATATTACCTTTGAATTAATTTAAGATGTTAAGAGTTTCTTCTTTTTCTTCCACTCAAAATTAAAAACCCTAAGTGGTTGGTCCAAATTAATTTTCGATAACAAATTATGAGGAGTTTATTATTTGTATAGGTAATTTTTTTTTTTTTGAACACATCAAATTTCCTACTTCTAAGGAGAAGGGGGAAAGGGGAGCTGCTGAAATGCAGCCGGTGAGACTCGAACCCCGGTTGCCCGGGAGTTCGGGGGAGGGGCTTACCACTGGGCCACCTCCACCGCTCATTTGTATAGGTAATTGAAAAAAATAAGAAAACATTTAGTAGAAATAGGAGAGATACGATAATGTGTGTGTGAGAAAGAGAGTAGAACGCCACTGTCAATCATTTGCGCTTTTTTTTTGCCATATGTTCGGACTTGGGATATTTGATATTAGGTTGTTGGGCAACCTAATAAGAACTCAATTTAACCTAATAAATTAATAAGTTGGGTTGGATTTTTAACAAACGGACTCAGTTGTCTAATTATAACCTGCTCAAATTTTGCTACCTCTACTTGGGTGGATAGTAGATCGTGATTTTTGAGAAGGTGTGAAGGTACCACATTTCGGCTTACAAAATTTTGAACATATTCGAATCAATTCATTTATGTCTAGAAGTATACACCAGCGCAGCATCCCTATATTTGGCATAAAGTACAATCAGTTGGAAGTTCAGATATAAAATTTCTTCTCATATTAGTTTGTGATTTATTTCTTGAAAGAAAGTTCTAGAATTGTTAAATTGGAAATTTGTTATTTTAAAAATAAAATACTAATTTGGCTTGATTTGTTATCTGGACTTATTTTGTGTTTTGTCTTGTTTGGGTTTATTAAATGTATATTTGAAATGATGTTGTCTTAGTTAACTTGGTGCATATAAGTTTGGATTCAAGTTACATAGTTTGCTCGGCTTTGATTTTATTGCCCAGTCTAATTAGTTAGTATAAGTTGGTTATCTTTGATCCGAGGCTTTAATCGTTTGACTCTAGAGTATATCTCACACATAGATTTTTTAAGGTAATTAATAAAAATGAGTCCTAAAGTTTGATCAATATCTCTCACTCGTCCCTAAAATTTAATTTTCGATTGAAGCATCCTTAAACTTTTTAATTTGTCCCTCACTCGTCCAAAACTGAATACTCCGTTAAAAACTAGGCGAAAAACCTTAGAAAATAACCCCTGAATTTTGAAAACTTCTAAGAATAACCCCCTGAAGTTTGAAATTTGTCCCTCGCTTGTTCATCCACGTGTCTTTTTTGTCCAAGTTTGAAATGCGTCATTTGATTGGTTAGTTTTTTAAAATAGGCCAGATATTGTGAGCTAATTTTTTTTTTACCATTCAAGTTATCTTTATTTGGATTATTTAGTCGTTGGATTAATTCTTATCAATGGTGGCAGGTCTTAATCCAAATGAAAAACCATATTTTTGTAAATTGCATGGTAAAAATGCATTTTTTAATTTTAAATGGTTTTACTAAAATCATTTTTTTTTTGAGATCAGCTTTTTATCTGTGCCATTGGTTATTTTATTTGATATATATTCTGCACTTGTGTTCAAAAATATATATATAACATTTATTCTTCTATTTTTTTTTGACATACATACGTTTTTTACACACTAGAACCCAAAAATTTCTTAGGTTGTGCAAATCATTTAATCTATATATATAAGTTGTGTTTAATTTGAGCATTCTAATTCCTTCTCCTACTTGAGAGATTTAAAGTCTTGTGAGGATCAATTTGTAATAGTAATTAGGGTTCGATTCGAGTTGCTATGGTGATTTAGCTTTCATACCTAAGTTCTTATATGTTCGTAATCTCATCTCGCTTGATTTTTTTTATCTCTATATATTTATGTGTGTTTTGATGATCAAAGGGAATTGAAGATTTAAGATCAAATGTCATTAAATTCTTTAAGAAACTTTTATTACTATCCAATCTTAAGTTACAATGTGTTATTATTATTGTTCTATTTTTTAATATCTAAATATGTTTAGATTTTGTTCGCATTGATCGTATTTGTTGATAGATTTGCACTTATATTGTTTGAGATTTCATCTTGATTTTCTAATTCTTTTTCTTTCATTCAATAGATGATCAATAGTGTTTTCACATGCACTTCATGAGACTCGAACCCATCTCCTTGAGGATGGGGATATAAGAGGTGAGAGGACTATTGGGTGAGGTAGAAAATGAGAATTATTCTATTATTTCTTCTTCTCTCTCTTCTCTTTCTTCTATATTCTCGAATCTCTAATTTCTCTCTATATTCTTCTTCTACACAAATTCTTCTAAAAACCCTAACATTAATTCTTAATTAAAACATACAAATTAGTTCATAACCTCACATTGAGGTTGTGAGAAGTTGGTAGGCTATCTCGTGCCCTTCATCTTGATTTTTTGTTTTAACACTTGGTTTTCAGAGTTAGTTTGAGAACGAGGATCAGTTTCCTCTTCTCCGCCGGTTCATAGCGGGGAACTACAGGACTCCTTACGTATATAGGACCCGAGAGATTGGCGCGACTGCGGTCCATGACCTGTTAGAGGATCACGTAAGTATTTTAGTACTTCGTTTATTCTGTTTTGATAAATAATAATAACATAAATAACTGAATGAAATTTATTTTCTTTTCAGATTGGGTGATCTGGGTTTCCATTTCGGGTATGCCCGTGCTCTGACCGCATCCCGGACTAGGCGGTTGATCAGGGATGAGTATGGTCTCCACTTCTATCTTTGTGAAAGGGTTATTCGCCAGCACACACCGGCCTAGTGGCCTTTGGGTTTCGTTATTTCCACCAGTTTTGTTTAGGCGGACGGGCAAGATTGATCCGATGACGGTGCAGACTCTGGTGGACGTTCTAAGTTTCCAGACCTTTATAGAGGAGGGTGACTATGCTATTTTTGTTGCCCGCTACTTGATGAGGGAGCGAAAGGGGACTTGAGGTCAGGTCTTTTATGAGCGATACCGAGCGTTGGGTGATGATCCTAACTATATACGAGGGCAGTCTCATTTGTCTAGGACGGTCCCAGGACACTTGTCGCATGTCCCCAATCAGAGGGACAACATCCCTAATTCCGACGATGAGGACCCTAAGGGAGAAAGTGGTGTTCCTGCTGCTGCCGAGGGTGATAGACTTAAGGGGGTGAGGGAGGTAGGACGATGGCGGTTCTCGAGCAGCCACCTCGGACAACGCCTGTGGAGGAGCAGCGTGTCGAGGCTGAGGGTTTCGAGTTCCCTACGGGTCCTTTGGTATCTCCGAGGGGTATTTTTGACGAGGCTGAGGCCGCAAGGAGAGGAGGTGCTAGTTTCTCAGAGAGGTCGTTGGAACCTGAGGACTTTGGGGCCGATTATGAGCAGTTTTAGCGGACCCCTCCTACTGAGGCAGCCACACCTTCTAGTGGGGTCCCACCTTTGAGAAAGACGGCTATTGTCGATCCTCCGGGTGTACGAACGTATGCTACTCTCACCATGCTATCGCCGACTGTTATGGGCCCTCCAGCTTGATCTCCAGGAGTTGGCGTTTCATCTTCCAGGCCTCCTCTCTTCCCGATATGTGAGGAGGGTGGGTCTACCTCCACTGCAGCTCTTGCGGGTTCACTGTTCCAATAGTAGATCTGCCCTTACTACCCCGAGATATTTCTTACGTTGGCGCTGGTTTACGTCGATACACGGTGCCTGAGTATCCCCTTCCCGAGGACACTTTTGATTACTTAGGTGGTTGTACAGGAGATGAGGTATAAACTTGACTTTCTCTTGATGCTCCTCCATATTTATTTATTGCCTGTGCTAATTCTTTTATCTTATGTCTTTTAGAGCGGGTAAGTGTTCGTGCGGCGAACCTGAGAGCCTTGCATGCCCAATATCTCTACAACTGGAACCTTCTTTAGTTCGTTAGTCGAGACCCCACGGTATATATGCATGATTACCAGAGGGCGATCGATATTTCTCTGCGGGCAGACGACCCACTGACTTCTTCTCGTACCTGTACGGAGTCTCGAAAGAGTAGCAATTGGACATCTAGGCGTTCTCGATCTTTAGTGATCCATCCCACGGCCCCTGTTCAGTCGACAAGGCCTTCTCAGGTTGTTGTTCCTCCTCCTCAGGCCATCCCAGTAGTTGATCTTACTCCTGAAGAAGTCTCGGGTGATAGTGGGAGCATGTCGAAGCGCGTTTGAGTAAATTAGTTTTTCTTTCCCACATTGTATTATTAGTTTTAGAGAAACCAGTGGTTTTAGACAAGAATGTTTAGTAGTTTTTTAGTTTTACAAACTATTTTTGTTGGATTATAAATCTCTTATTCATCACATATATTTTTTCTCTTATGCTTTTGTGACAAAAGATATTAATATATTATATATAGACACATATAATCAGGGGGACTTTAGGAATCGTACCATGCGATACGGCGATTTTTAGGCCTCCTACAAAAGAACAAGGTAAGTACAATGCATTCAAAAGTGGTTTTTTGGCAAGAATGATTTTACGTGTCTCAAAAGAGAAAAAAGGGGACAGAAATGGGTTTGTCGCGCGACAATCCTACCTAGATCTGGATTTGTCGCGCAACAAACAGGTACAAGATCCATTTTTTTACTATAAATACACCCATCTTCCTTCCTTCATTCCCACACCTTTCCCAAATGTCTTCTTACCGTACAAATTCTGATTTTTCTTTTATCGAAGCTCGAGATGCTTTGGTATCTTCTGAGAATGGTTTGAATTTTGGTGTGTTCAGCCCTTTAGCGGCATGGTGTCATCGTCCTGTAGATTTTTCTTTCTTGTTAGGTGTTTCATATTTCTGAAGTTCCGTGAATCATCTTTTTCGCTTTGGATTAGATGAGCTTTGCCCGACTTATGAAGAGTTTTCCTAGCTGCTGCGCTCTGACACCCGTCTCTCGATGGCTGTTCCCATAGAGGAACTCGGTCCCTGAGATATGCTGATTGATTCGTTATCTATTTCCCCAGTGGCGTGCGATGGTTTTATTGTCGACAGACTTCTCGATCTTTACGAAATGGTGAGGTTCTTACATCGTTATGAGGATATAATTTCTTATAGCGTGGGGCGTACTGCTGAGGCCCTGATCTGCTTGGTTTCTGATATGCTACTAGTGATGGGCTCTTTTCGTGTTGATCTGACTATCCTGAGTTTAATATATCAAGCCATAAATAGAGAGTCCATAGTGCCTATCGTTCTTATAAAGACTTTGAATGGCCTAGATGATCTCCAAAGGGGGGCCTCACCCTTTTTTAGGGGGAGTTCGCGTTTGTTTTATATGTGGTTGCTGGAGCATTTTCGATAGGTGGGGTTTAATGGGGTTCGGCTAGACAATCCGACGCACTTCTTCTGCCGTCCCCTTTTTAGTGCTTTGACCATGTTTTCTTCTGATTGGACGGTGTGGTTCTCGGAGATTTTTTGCACTATTCAGTGGAACATTCCTTGGTGGAAGCTAAGGGCAATAGTGCTTGGTACACGTGGTCAGAACTATGTCCAGCTCCGAGGACTCTGGTTTACCTCTTTCTATCTCCCAGGGCGTCTTCTTCGACAATTTAACATACCTCAGAACATTTCCCTTAGTCTGAACAACTTCTCTTCTGAGTCCAAATTCGTGACTCCGCATGTTTCCCTATCAGTGGAGAGAATGTAGCGTTCTCGAATGGCTCGACAGTTTAACTATGCTCATTTTGGTATTACTCGGCCTCTCCGGGCTGACTTTATCCGCTTTTGCTGGCAGTCTCTGGAAAGAGAGCTGATTGATGGCCCCTTTCAAATAGAGTGGTTTCGATTTATGGATTCTGGGGCTACTGAGGATAACATTGTCTTAGTGTACCAAATCTTAGATGAGGCTCGAATTGATTTAGCCACTGAGGACCCTGCTTGGCCAACCCCTAGGGCTTAGGTTTTTCTGTATGTTTGCATTTAGCAGTCTTCTTTGTAACCTTCAGTGTTCTGAACCACCTTTTAAATAATATGTGAGGGACTGCTTATGGAAATAATTTTTTTATAATGATTAAACCGGGCCTGAAGTCGCTTCTCAGGTTGCCTACGTTCCTCGTTTGATTTTCAAAAAACAAAAGTTGAGTTGGGGCTCCGGTTTACGTAGTTCTTATCGATACATGATACATTTATTGGTAATACTTCTTCAAATGATCTATGTTGACTGGTGAATGCAGTAACTGTCCGTCTAAGTCCGCGAGTACATCGGCACCCCCTGTATCAATCTCTTTGACGATATACGGTCCAGTCCACTTTTGTCCAAACTTTCCCCTCAGATCCCTGGCTGGTTCTCAAATCTCTTTCAACACGATGTCGTTCTCATTGATACCCTGAGTCTTTACTTTCTGGTTGAAGGCTTGGGCGATTTTCTTCTGATACCCTTGATGGTGATATGCGGCTTTCAATCTATTTTCATTTAGTAGGGCCAGCTCGTTATAATGTGCCTGGATCCACTCCAACTCATTGACTTGGTTTTCGAGCATTACTTTGAGGGAAGGGACTTCTTACTCAACAGGGAGGACTGCTTCCATTCCGTATGTAAGAAAAAAAGGGGTTGCCTCGGTAGAAACTCTCTCGGTGGTGCGGTACTCCCACAGCGCATATGGTAATTTCTATGGCCAGTCCTGGCAGGTGTCGGTAATCTTACTCAATATTTCTTCAGGTTTTTGTTGGCGGCCTCAACTGCCCCATTGGTTTGTGGTCTATACGGCGAAGATTTGTGCCTGGTGATGCCATATTCTTCCATGACTGCGTTAGCTTCTCCTTCAAAGTGGGTGCCATTGTTAGAGATGATCTTATATGGGACTCCATATTGACAGATGATGTTCTATCTGATGAATTCGACAACTTTCCTGGCATCAAGGGTCTTGAAAGATTCAGCCTCCACCCACTTGGTGAAGTAGTCGATGGCTGTTAGTATAAACTCGTGGCCATTGCTTGCCTTGGGTGAGATCTTTCTAATGATGTTGATTCCCCAGGTTGAGACAGGCCAGGGGCAGTCGTATTATATAACTCTTTTGGAGGGAGCTTCTGAGACTTGGCATAGATTTGACATTTGTGACAACGACGTACGTAATTAACGCAGTTGTTCTGAAGGGTAGACCAGTAGTAACCTTGTCTGATGATTTTACAAGCCAACGTATGACCGCTCATATGGGGTCTGCAATCCCCCCCATGTATCTGATTCATCATTTTGACATATTCTTTTTCAGTGAGACATTGGAGATGAGTCCCGTCGTAATTTCTCTTATACAGTCTTCCGGCGCAAAGTATGAATCTTGATGTTAATCTTCTGAGCGTAACCCGCGTCCTCTTGTCTGTTTGCTTGGGATACTGATGGTTTTTCAACAAGTTCTAAATGTCATAAAACCAGGTGGATGAGTCCCCGCTCTCTTCATCTTCTATCTCAAGGGCCATGTAGTGGGCCAGACCTGATCTCATTTCTACTGTAATAGTGATTTCTTCCATTCCCTCTGGATTATCGATCATAGATGCCAAAGTTGTCAGTGCATCAACAAAATTATTTTGTGACTAGGGAACATAGTAAAACTCTGAATGTTCGAATCTCCCTGCGACATCTTCCAACTGGGTGAGGTATGAGACTAACTTTTCATCCCTGATCTTCCATTCTTTCAGAACCTGGTGGACTACCAGTGCCGAATCTTCGTACACTTGTATTCTCATTATACCCCTTTGGAGTGCGATCTTTAATCTGACTATACATGCTTCATACTAGGCCATGTTGTTAGTGCAGAAGAAGTCTAGACGATAGGATATCAGGGATCGAGTTTGATCTAGGGAGACTAACAGGATGCCTATCCCGTTTTTATTTCGGTTGGCGGCCCCGTCGCCCCGTCAAAGTACAATATCTAGTCTTCATTGGTCTCAAGATTCATGATAGCTTAATCTAGGAACCTAGCTTCTTCCAGCATGTCCCCCAATATTGGATTGTGGGCCAGATAGTCAGCTATGATCTTACCTTTTACTACCTTTTGGGTCATGTAGGTGATGTTGAACTTGGAGAGTAAGAATAACCATTTTGCCATACAGTTTGAGAGAACCAATTTCTCGAAAAGGTATTTTAGTTAATCAATTCGGGATGCTAGGATGACTGGGAAAATCAGCATGTAATGACGTAATTTCTGCGTTACCCAGACAAGAGCGGTACATGATTTCTCCAATGGCGTGTAGTTTACCTCGAATGGGGACAATTTTTTGCTAACATAGTACATGGCTTGTTCCTTTCGCGTATCGGTCAGATGTTGGGCTAGCATGGCTCCTGTAGCCGTATCGATGACTGTTAGGTATATGACTAATGGCAACCCGGTCTGGGGTCGGGCCAATATTGGGAGATTAGAGAGGTAGTCTTTGATTTTATTGAAAGCTTCCTGGCACTGATCGTCATATTCTCCTGGTGATGATTTCCTTAGGAGTTTGAATATGGGTTCGCACGTCTGGGTGAGCTGAGAGATGAACCTTCTGATGTACTGCAAATTATCCAAAAACCCAAGGACTTCTTTCTCGGTACGAGGCTCGGGCATATCTCGGATAGCTTTAACCTTGGCGGGGTTTACCTCGATTCCATTCTTATTGATGACATAGCCCAAGAATTTTCTCTTGGTTATCCCGAACACACATTTCTGCGGATTGAGTCTCACCTGATACTGGTGGAGCCGGTCAAAAAAGGCCCATAAGGCCGGGACATGGCCTTCCCATTCTTTCAACTTGATAATCATATCGTCCATATATACTTCTACTTCTTTGTGGATCATGTCATAGAAGATAGCTGTAGCTTCCCTCTGATATGTCGCCCTGACATTCTTCAGTCCGAATGGCATGACAGTGTAGCAATATATTCCCCACAGTGTAATGAATGTTGTTTTCTCTTGGTGGTTTGGGTGCATCTTGATCTGATTATACCTGGAGAAACCGTCTACGAATGATTTCAAGGCATGGTTGACAGTATTATCCACTATCAAATCAATGTTGGGTAACATAAAATCATCTTTCGGGCAAGCCTTGTTGAGATCCCGGTAATCCACACACATGCAAACTTTTTCATTTGCCTTTGGAATAGGCACAATGTTGGCTAACCATGAGGGGTACTCAATCACTCGTAAGAACCCCACACTCAACTGGCTATTTAAACCCGGCATATCGGCATAGGACTAGGCAAAGACATCCACGTACTCATTCAGAGTTTGTGTGAATTCCTCTATCTCAGTTTAGTCTAAATTTGCCCTAATACGCACCTCTTTCCTTTCCTTTTTAGTCCCAAGATTAACCACAAGAGTGTCTCCCTCTCAGGGTGTTTGTTTAGTCTTTCCATATCCATAGAGGCAATCACAGAATCAAAATTATCAGGATACTAAAAAATAGAATCTACTTCACTGATAATAGTGTTTACAGGTACAAGTTTAAAAAGCAAATCTATGAGTGACTCCTCTCTAGTCCTACCCTCACTTTCTTTCTTATCTCTCACCCTTACAATTTCACTTTCTTCCCCCTTTTCTCGGTATTCTAGATTGGCGTGAATTAAGTGCACAGGGTCATTTTTTGGTTCATCATTCTCTAGGGCCATGATGTCAAAGAGATCTCCGATCATTTCTTCCTCTTCATCTTCCTCGTCTTCACTTTCTTCTCTCGGCCCGATCGTTAATTTGGTGGAGAAGGTCTATATAATATTCTCTTGGAGGTAAAGGTCTTCTTTGTAGAAGATTTTCCATCCTGGAAGGTTATCTCCATTGCTATTTCTTCAAGGCTCCTGAAAGCCGCAAAAAGGGAAGTCCTCTCCTTCTTTGACAAAAAATCCATTTAGTGAGATAAAACTCGGATACTGATGCCCTCGACCCATTTTTTCTTGATTGTCTTCATCGGTGTGTTGGTACCCCAAACCTTCTCTCGCGAATCTTGTTACTGGTTCCAAGGCCTGAAATAGTCCTTACTGCCCCATTCCCAAACTGGCCCTGGGCAAGTATTTCATCATTCTCAGCATATTCGTGATCTTGGCACTGAGATCGGGGATATTATCAGGGATAGATACTTGATCCTATGACGTGTAGCCATGCTCTGCCCAATAAAAGATTAAAACTGGAAGGGATATCTATGATTTGAAAATCGGCTAGAAAGTTTTCGGGACCGACCATGAGATCAAGCTTCAAAGAGCCCAAAACGGCCCTTCTGGTATTGTCATAAGTTCTAACGGTTATAGCTGATGGAGAGAGGTCTACATCCGTAATACCCAAACATCTGGCGGTCTTCAGAGGGCAAACATTTATAGTTAACCCATTGTCGATGAGAATTTACAGCAGGATCTTTCCTTAGGTCAGGACTATAATATGGAGTGCTAGACTATGCTTCTTTCCCAGTGGAGACAGGTCGTCATCTGAGAACGATAGACTTCTTTGCACCGTAAGCGACCCAATCATACTTGGCAGCTGTTCGGGCGTAGAATCTAGTGGTATGACGGCTTCATCTAGGAGTTTGATGAAGGCAGTCCTGTGAGATTTGGAGGCAACTAGGAGGCCCCAAATGGTGCTGTGTGCCTGGATTTTCTTCAATTGTTCTAGTACTCGGTCATCCCCCCTTTCTTTAGGGGAGGGCTGTTTCTCGACATCTATTGGTGGTGGCTGATATACCCTTCCCGATCGGGTGATCTGTTGTATCCAAAGTGATGCTGGGTCTGATTCTTTTGAGGTTTCTAGTGGATCTGTCTCTGCCAACCAAATGAAAGTCTTGGAGGAGGTCTTTGTCATACAGATTGTCTCCTTTTGAGGGCCTCGGGACTCCATGGTTGTTTCTTCTTATCCTGGGTCCATTCCATCCCAGATTTTCTAGGATTGGTCTTGATTGTAAGTGGGTGGGAGATCCCTTGGTTTGCCTTTCCTAAACCCTGTCCGGGTAGAAAGTTCATCTTAGCCATCCACTGATCAATTATTGGATTGAGGCCTGGGGCAACTTGGATTTTCTTAAGCGGCACAACTTATGATTTCTCCTCATTATAAGCTGGGTCATCTCGGATGAGACCTACGGGATCAAAACCCTCTTCATTAGTAGTCAAGACATTAATTCCCGCAGATAGAGTGTGGTTAGGAATGGGGTTGCTAGTAACATTGGGATCGCCGGGTGCGGGGATGGTTCCAGCCTCATTAGGTCCTGGATACGGTGACAAATTGCCAGACAACGTTCCGTGTCATGGCCAGCAGCTTAATGATCCACAAAATTTTCATTCATTCTCCAGGTGTTGGGAATAGGATTTAGTGGGGGGCGTGGGTTGAGCGGGGTGATTAGTCCGGTGTTTCAGAGTAATTCCAAACTTTTGACCAGGGTAGTGGGAAGGGTGCAGAAATTCCTCCTCTTCTTAACTTCTATGTTTGAAGAGTCTACTTGTGTAGGCCAACTCATCGGAAGTGTTTGTTGTGGCTACTGAAATGGGTTTTGTTGATACGGGTATGAGCTCAGTTGGTTTACGGCTGGGGTGGCCTTTTTCTTCCCGGCATACGAGACTTTCTTGGCATAAATATCTGCTTTCTTGGCCAGTTCTTCCTCTACATGCGATCTCATGCTTAACAGAGCCCTAAAGTGTGGGAAGACATGTTTTCCCATGCAACTCAATACAGCCAGAGTAAAATTTTTCTGTATAATCTCCAACTGTTCTTCTTCATCTGGCCGTTTGGACATTTGGGAGGCCATTTCTCTCCAGCGTGTGATAAAATCGCTGAAGCTTTCCTTCTCTCCTTGCTTGGCCATCTCTAAGTACTTACGGGTAATCTCTAAATCCTCGTTGGACCCGTACTTAGTCATAAACTCTTTGACGATGTCTCCCTAAGTCTTCGTGTGACGCCTCTTTACATCAAAAAACCATCTCAGGGCGGCCCCCGTGAGAGTCATGTGAAAGGCCTGAGCCAGCTCAAGTTCTCCACAACCAGACACTTGCATAGATCTGATGTATGATTGGAGGTGAGTCTTCGGGGGTGTGGTTCCAATAAATTTGGTAATAGAAGGGAGCTTGAATCCCTGGGGCAATCTTACTTCTGGGTAGAGGGAGAAGGCATTCATGTCTATAATCTCGTCTGCTCCTTTTATTAGGAAAACTTCTTTTTGCAGGATCCTCATCTATTCCTTCAATTTTTTCATTTCTTCGCTATCTTTCGACACTTCGTTGGGCTATTCCTGAGCTATAACTGATTATGTATATACTTTCCGGAGTCAGTTGATATCTGGATACTCGTTGGGAAGGGCTACTAGGGCTGATGGTAGGACGGGTCTTGCTGGAACTTGCGACCATTGCTGGTACTGAGGATCAAATCCCAGTTGGACTTGGGGTTGCGGCCAAATGATGGGTGGTTCTTATTGTTGATAGGTAGGGCCTAAATCCGAGGCCCACTAATTTTGATTGTTGGGGTCATTTTAAACAAGACCGATTGGGATGGGATCCGTTTGCTATGGGTTGGTTTCTTGGACTGGGGGGGGGGGGTACTTGTGATGACTGCCCTTAATTCGGATCTCGATTCGGTGGTAGTCATTCAAACTCCGGTGGTGTAGTTCGTTCGGCAGATAACTCTTCTATTCAAATTTGAGTACCCTGTTGCTTAGTCGTGAGGCTCGCTAAATTATTGCTAACGGTCATTAGTAAGCAATGCATCTCGGCTAGGGTTGGCTGGACTGTTGATGCCTCGGCTAGGCTTTGATTTATTTCTTGGTTCTCACGTCCATCGGCCATTGTGGATAAGCTTGGTCTTACTAATCTTCTGGTATGATTTCGACCAGCCCAACCTTCTAGACTGTCTTTGTTTAGGGCTGTAGATGAAACCACATGGCGGAGATGAAGGAAGACTATAGCGCGACTCAATTTTTGCCAAAAGAACCACTAAAAACAATATCACTGAGAAAAGGCTCAAGTTTTAAAGGAATGGTGTAAAGGAAGCCATAAGGTGGTACATCCCCTACGGCTATTTGATAAGTGTTTTAGCTGACTCGATCTTATATGCAGAGCAGGTGTACGAACAGTTAAGGCTTCAGGCTCCCTCCTATTTGGCAAGACCTTGCGATATACCCCAGGGGCGGGTACGTGCAAGAATCTTTTGATATATTTCCCAGGTACGAGAGTGTTCTCCTCACTCGATATACCTCAGGGGTGAACTTGGCCAAGGAGAATGAAAGTAAATGATTTCGGTTTATGTTGGCCCAAGCAAGCCAACTCCCTACTCACTTAAAATACTTCTGAGGGTTTGGGGTAATTTCACACTCGTAGAACCAATGCATGATTTGTAAAGTGCGTGCAAAGTTTGAAAGGTCGGGTTTACAAATATCATTAATTAAAAGTAGGGAAATAAGTAAAAGTAGATATTCAACAAATAAACAAAAGTCCACATATAACAGCCTAGTTTTTTAGTTTCCCCAACAGAGTCGCCACTGTGAGAATCAGCAAATGTGGCCCACCCGGGTCTCGTTCCCTTGTGTGGGGGTCTGAAACATCGAAAAGGATTCTGTTGTTCCATTTATTTCTATGTGTTGATAATTTATATCGGGTGTCCCTCTATCCTATTTTTAGATGCAAGAGGGTTCATTTAGAGTCGTCAGTACGTTTTATGAGAAAAAAACAAAATAGTTGTGTAAGAGGAAAGGCTACAGATAAACCTTTCTTTAAACGTTTGTCTGTGAAATCAGGATTCTATAGGATTCGGAAACTATATTACGGATTGGGAAGGTGTTAAGCACCCGTTCTGCCCTTTCGATTTTTAGCTGTCTTTTATATGTTTATTCTATATTGAAAAACTTGGATGCTTTTACTGACAGTCTACTACTCCTCAAATGAAAAAAACTAATTTTTGGAGAAAATGGAAAAGGGGTAAAAAACCTTGTGTTCCGTGATCTATTTGTTTTTTGTTAGTTTTGAAAATGTAATACAAATGACAAGGCTTTTGTTTTGAAAATAGAGGCCCCGGTATTATTTCCTCAGATAATAATGTCGGTCTTCTCGTGTTGTGATTACTTTGAAAAAGTACGGATCTTATATCGGAACTAATTTAATATGGAATTTGAACTCTTTGAAGAGAGGTTTATCAGACACGTCACAATCTATGGGAAAGACGGGATATGCCTGATTTTAATTCCTAAGTAAGTTTTATCGGTCCGTGTTTTGAAAACCTAATTTTGTCCGGATGATAATGTTCTTACTTTTTATGTTTTTACAAATAATTTTTCTCGGGGTTCTTATTTTGGAAAACAGTAGACTATTTTGTAACTTGGGCATAAGTTTATTCAAATAAAACGTAGACAGAACAACATAAATAAAATAAGTACACATATATCTAACTTTAAAATACAAGAAGAGACTTTCGTTACCTTCCCGACAAGAATGATAATAAGAAAGAAAATATAGTACGGCAGAGAGATTTTCGGTGACATTTTCCCAAAAAAGGCAAGTGTCGCACGACATGTTGGTCAATGTCGCGCGATAAACGACATAAGTGACCCTTCTGATAGACTGATTTGTTAGAAAGTGGTTGGTCTATGTTCGGGGAACTTGTCGCGCGATATAAGAGAGATTGTTGTGCGACATACTGGTTTGTCGAGTGATAATTCCCCTTAAAAACATGTTTGTTTGGCCAACAAACCCTTTCAGGGCAGTTTTGGTTGCTCGGGTAGGTCCTGGACTCCAAAAACTATACTTTTTGATAGTCATTAGGGTTCTTACGGGGGCCACGAATCGGGGTGTCTACAGTCATCTCATCGTGCCTCCACAGAGGGCTTTTCTTCTCATCGTGCCTCTACATAGGGCTTCTCATCTCATCGTGCCTCCACAGAGGACTTCTCAACTCATCGTGCCTCCACAATGGGCTTTTCTTATCTCATCATGCCTTCGCAAAGGGCTCCTCTTCTCATCATGCTTCCACGGAGGGCCTGCCATCTCATAATGCCTCCAAAGAGGGCTTCTCAACTCATCATGCCTCCGCAGAAGGCTATTTATCTCATCATGTCTTCGCAGAGGACTTCTGCATTGAGGTATCTACTGGGATGCGACAACAAAGCCTGTCTGGTAGGTCATGGAGCCTAATGATTATGTGCTCTTGGACCGGTATGTGGTACACTTATGCAAGTGTTCATATGTTTGACGTATGCCATGCTTTCCAAAATTTCAAGTATTTGCACACTTCTTAAATCATCGCACCATCATTTTGAAAACTTGGTTTCGAAAAGGTCGTGAATCTTTAGTTATCTAATTTATGAAGTATATTACTCTACTTGAAATTATCTAAGTGCAGATGTATACATGCAAGACCGATCATTTTAAAAGAACATAGTAACACTGAAAAGGCAAATATTAATTTATGGTCAACTAATGAGTGAGTGCAAGGTGATATCGATAACAAGAGAAATGGTGTGCCTCCATCTTGGGATGCTGCTGATCTTGCAGCATGCTTCTGTCTTCTCTGCCTCTTGATTCTTGGGCCTGTAAAAATTCTTTCGCGTTGCTGCTTTTGCTCATACCCTTAGCCTCAAAAGGATTATCGATGATCTGCATTTTCGTGAGTGGGTGTGGACAGGCTTGATTCTTGAGAGAAGCAGGGGCTTTAGTTGTAAACCAATTGATTTCGTTGTCTTGATTCTACCTTCATAGATAGACTTCCTGGTTCTGATGATAGGATAACCACAGGGTCATGGTGGTGTAGGTTAAGGCACCCTCAGTGTATATGAATGATGATGAAAATGCTAGTCTTTGAGGAGTTGCTCGAGTCTTCTTGTCGATATCCTTAGTGAATATACCCTCTGCATCCTCAGTGTATGTGAATAATGATGAAAATGCTAGTGTTTGAGGAACTGCTCGAGTCTTCTTGTCGATACCCTTAGTACCTACACCCTTGGCACCCTCAGTGTATATGAATGATGATGGAAATGCTAGTCTTTGAGGAGCTACTCAAGTCCTCTTGTCGATACCCTCAGTACATATACCCTTGGCACCCTCAGTGTATGCCCCTTGCACCCTCAACGTATCTATCGTAACTTCACACTCTTTAATTTTCTCGCATCCTTTTAGGAATATTGTTTATGGATTGAGTTTAAGCAGAGGTAGACATGATTTAGGATACTTGAAAGGAAAAAAAATGATTGATTTTATTAATGAAATGAATGGGTACATTGGTAATAAACTCTTCATTCTACCCTTAACCCTTACAAATTTGCTCATTTTCTCTCTCAATTTCCCTTATCTCTAGGACTGTTCAAGTAAATTGAATTAATGGTGTCTGCCTCTGCTTAAGGCTTCTTTCATCAAGGAAGGGTAATCTTCTTGGTGTCGATCAAGTCTTGGATGGCATGCTTTAGGTCGTAATAATTATCATTGTTATGTCCAAATCCTTGATGGTAAGTGCAACGTTCATTGGCATTTCAGCCAGGGAGAGCTAGGTTGGGGGGTGTGCGAGGAGCTAGCGGCTGCAGAATACCCTTAGCTTGTAGCGTGGCTAAAGTTTGACTCAGCGAAGTCGATAGGCATGAAAAGGGACAATGCTTCTTTCTACTGCTCCTCTTATTTGACCTTTCTTTTTGCGGATAATGGAGGCTGGTTTTTTGATAAAGACTCAACCTTAGTAAAACTAAACTTGGTAAATGGCTGGGGTGGTCTTCTTGTATTAAGAAGAGGCTTCCTTACCTTCGATAGCTTACACAAGTTCTTCCTCAGTCTCATTAGCTACATGCATCAAGGCCTTGTAGCGGTTAAAGTATTGGTGACCCATGCCGCTTCGGATCTCAGGCTTAAAGTTCTTGACAATTATCCCTAATTGCTCTTCCTCGAGAATTCTATCGACCAATTGAGATGCTAACTCCCTTCAGCGAGTGATGAAATCACTGGCATTCTTATTTTTTTATCTGTTTTGTCATCTCAAGATTCTTATGGGTAACTTTGAGTTCCTCGTTGAACTTATAATGTTCCATGAAATCCGTCACTATATTTTTCCAATGGGCCACTTGGTGCTTCTCTAAACTCAAAAACCAACTGTGGGATGATCCGGTGAGAGACTGGTGGAAACCTATGGACAAGTGATCCTCTTTCAATCCGTATAATTGCATGGTTCGAACGTAGGCTTTGAGGTGCAGGTGAGGTGGAGTGTTCCCAGAGAACTTCTCGATGTGGGGGAGTTTGAAACCAATAGGCAAACGGGCATTTAGGTAAAGAGATTGGTTTTGACGATCGGCAATGTCATCAGCCTTTTGGGCCACCCTCTAGTTTAGAGCCTTTTGGGGTATCGACCTTGGTTTGGATCTCCATCTGGGATGGCTTGAGGATTATGGTTTTGAAAGGGTGGGTATGTTCAGGGTTCAGCCGGGTGGCTTCGGGATCTTGCACTAATGGTACATCGATGTTGGCAAGGGGCACAGGGGGTTGATGTTGGTATGAACTGGGAGGCGAATGTTAGGTGGAGCTACTGGCCTCGGGTTTGGTTATCTTCGGTTGGGTATGAATTTGGATTGGGTTAGTTTGGTTCAACTCGTGTTTAGGTAGCAATTAGGATGTTCAGCTGAGCTTGGGTGGCAGCTTGGTTATTCTTCATGATGGCCAGAAATTGGGTCAGATCCTGGAGTAGATGGTAGAGGTGTTCAAGGGTTAAGGTGCCACCCTCGGTTTGTGGGAGAACAGAACAGGCTGCGAATCCGCTACACGAGAGGCTTCATCATGGTTACCTTCAGTATTGTTGACCCCGGTTAGATCGATCAATAGCTCGGTGTTGTGACAAAAAGGCATAATCGGTGGTAAGTCTGATCTTGTGAATCCTCTGGTGCGATATATAATCTGAGCGTGGTGAAGAATGGGGAGAAAGAAATCGGGGATTGACTGAAAAAATCAATATTTTACCATGAGTTGCATAATTCTCGAAAAACTATGATTCGACAGGAAAATAAAATTGAAAACCAATTTTTGGTGTTTAGGCTAAAGCAGACCGACATCAACAACTTGAAAGCCCCATGGATAGGTTTAGGATAAGAACATACATACCTGGGGTGGCCTTATAACTTTCTGATTTTGAAAATTATTTTTGGAAAACTTATTTTTGGAAAATGACTCATTTTTTGGAAAACATTTTTTGAAAACATTTTTGAAAATCGGGAAGTTCTCTCTTCTTAGAGTTGTTTTTCATGGAAACAGTGACAGGAAAATTCTCACTAACGGGTTTTAGTAAG
Organism: Lonicera japonica; assembly: GCA_021464415.1. Classification (NCBI taxonomy): domain Eukaryota; kingdom Viridiplantae; phylum Streptophyta; class Magnoliopsida; order Dipsacales; family Caprifoliaceae; genus Lonicera; species Lonicera japonica. The sequence goes on along the minus strand of CM038471.1, from coordinate 31,538,754 downwards.
GGATTTCTACGGACGGGGTTGGACAGCCACCGGCCGTACTTGCCAAACCAAAAGTTGGTATATATAACAAGGCATTTTGTTCACTAATCTCACGACTGACGGTTAAGAAAACATGCATAAATTCAAGTGTACTAGGTTGACGCTATGCAACCGTGGTTTGATTGGTAAAGTTTAGGCTCCCTTACATTTGGCTAGGTCTTGCTATATACCCTAAGGGTGAGTACGTGCAAGGACCTTTTGATATATGCCCCGGGTACGTGAGTGTTCTCGTCACTCGATATACCTCAGTTGGTACTTGGCCAAAGAGAGTGAAAATAAGAGCTTTCGGTTTATGTTGACCCAAACGAGCCAACTCCCTACTCACTAAGTAATATTTTCGGGTTAAAAGGGATAATTTCAAACTCGCAATAATGCATGATGATAGTGCATGCGTGAAAAATAACAATTATAGAGGTATATTACGATGAGCGCTTTAAGATTTGTTCGAGTACCTTTAAATTTTATTTATGAAAAGGTTTTCCTCAAACAATAATTAGCAAGCCAAAAGGGAATTAGGGTATCCACCTAGGTCGCATCTATGTTATCCTAAAACTAAGGCCGAATAGGAAAACATACAAACATAAACGATCATCCACGCATATTCTACTCTTGTTTAGAGTCTAATCCTCTTAAAATCGTCTCCAGCAGAGTCGCCATTGTGAGAACACGTTTTTTCGACGCCCGGGGTCCTCGTGGGCGGCGATTCCGTTGTTGCTTTAAAAATCGGTTTTGAAAAAAAATAAGAGTCGACAATTTGTTTTACTAAACAAACAAAAAAGGTTTGTGTAAAAGAGACGTATTTATGGACTAAATATCCTCTTATAACAATATATGCGAAACTAGTTGATTTGAAGGTTCGGGGATTAAGTTACGAATTGGGAAGGTGTTAAGCACCCAATTTGCCCTTTTGGTCTCTTGAATAGGATATGCGCGTGTTGTAATTCATTTCTTGCATGCTATTACTATTACTTTACAGCTTTTTGTGCTTGCCTTAGAAATCGGGATTTTGGGGATGGGATGAAAACGATTTGTTTCCTAGTTCGCCTATGATTTTGAGAATAAGTGTGTGTTTGTGTGATATGGAAAAGAGAGTTTGACAACAGTAGATACAATGAAACAAGTGATTTTGTAAAACTTTGGGCTTTTTGGAAACTAATTCGATGTGGAATCTCATATTCGATGTAATATGAGGCGAGTTAACCAATCGTGTACCATACTCTATTGATTAAATCGGTATAGATGGCAATAGTGCTCTCATAATCGAGTATTTATCACATATACACCGTAATTTATGAGTTAGATTGGATATATAGCGATAATCGATTCCTTTGTATAACAATACGGCTAATCCAAAATTTTTAAAAAAGTAAGAAAGTAATAATACTATTTTGGAATTGGGTTAGGGTTTATTATACACCTTTAGTTTTGAAAACAATTTTAAAAAGGGTTTTGAAAAGCTATCAAGTGATAAAAATTATGCAGACAATAATATGAATTATCGAACTAACGAATAAATAAAACAAGAGAGAGAAAATTATACCCGAGCCTCCTTGGAGGGAGAGAATAAGGGTCTCTTGGTGTGTACCACGAAATCCCCTTAATTGCTGATGACAAATATCAATGGAGGGGAGGTCTATTTATAGTTGAAAAAATGCTTGGAGAGCAAGAAAAGAGACTACAACCAAGACTCTTGGAGCTTATCGCGAAGCCTTCCCACCGTTGGATCATGCTGAATTTTGGATATGTGTTGGGAACAGAAGTCTTCTAAATTGTATCAACATTTTAGGTCGATCAGAATTCGGGAAGGTCTCCTTTTGCTCTGATTGGTACGAAGAGTTTGTTTCCACGTAGGAAAGGTACTTGTTGTAGACAAGGTCACTTGTTTGCATGACAAGTCAAGTTATAACCATTGGATCATGCTAATATTTGGAAATGTATTTCCAATAGAAGTCTTATAGACGCTGTAAAAATTTGAAGACGATCGGAGTTCGAAAAGGACTCGGTCTCCTCAGATTGGTACAAAGAGTTTGTTCTCGCGTAAGAAAGGTACTTATTGTAGACAAGGTCACTTGTTTGTATGATAATTAAAGTTCTAACCATTCTATGATGTTGATTTATGGATATGTATTGCTAGTAGAAGTCTTCTAGACTCTGTAAAAAAATAGAGTCAATCGGTGTTCGGGAAGGACTCGGTCTCCTCGGCTTAGTACAAAGAGTTTGTTCCTACGTAGAAAACGTACTTGCGTATAACAACCTCGACTAGAATTGCAGGATAGACAAATTGATTCTTGATGATCCCATGTTTGCCAAAGCTAAACTTTGAATATATTCTTCCTCATGATAAGACCTATCTACTGACCAAACTTCAAATCATTTTAACTTCGAGAAGACCTCCATTTGATCACTTGAAACAAACTCATGATTATCTGAATTTTTGGAGATCCGACTGTCGGATTGAGCTGATTTTCGAGTATGCTACTCCTTATGGTAATGTCTAACGGGGCCAAAATTTGGGCATAGTCTCCTGAGTGCAAGACCCAAAACCGTGCACGGAAACTAACAAGAGGCCCTACTGTCGCGTGGGTGAAAGGCCACAAAATGCAGACCTAGTGTCGCTTAAATGACTATTGGTATTATGATTGGATATTAAAAATATGGAACCTAATGGGAGGCATTGTTGTCGCGTGGGGAAAAGGCCACGAAATGCAAATGAAAACGAACGGGAGGCCCTGCTGCCGCATGGGTGAAAAGCTACGAAATTGCAAACCGGAGTAAGAGATTATTTGTATTATTATAGTGGTCCGGATGAATGTTGTTGTGTTATATCTTATCACTATCTTATATATGCTTTGTCTTGGATATACAGTGAATAATATAAGATTGAACACGTATTACATTGAATGATACATAATACATATAGAGAACCGTTTGACTTTCATAATAAATATAACATATTAATAATTGAAGTGGCAACCATAGCTAATGAAATAGTTAGACGGGAGGAGATCATATCATGATGATTGGGATGAAGGATCATGTAGCAATGCTTGTTAGTTGGTCAAGTAAGGAAGTTATAATAAATTAATAACAAAGAGGAAATAATGAATACTGACCGATAATTACCGACTTCTGAGATAAGTACGAGATAATTGGGAAACAGGGTTGATCTACACATTGGTAAGAATCTGCTTTAGCATGGCGAACCGTCGGAAGCTAATAATTCATCAAGGTAATCCTAGAACCCACCCCTTAGAAAAACGTGCGATCATTGAAAGGACATATATGGGAATTTGTGGTACCGAGAGCAATAATCTACATAGTTAACTTCTAACCATAAGAGTAGGATTCCTAATGGGGCACGGTATGCAATTGGGTGTGGGTTGCAGTGCATCTTATTGTCTTTAAATATTATATTAAAATAAAGTAATTACTTTCTATAAAAGCTACACGTGCTTTCGTGTGTTAGGTATATTTTCCATACCACACCTATATAGTTCCCACTGAGTCCGGATTTGGCTCATCCCATTTTATAAACAGTTTTGTAGGTTTAGCATTTCGGGTGGCGCGTGGTTCACGAGTTTAGAAACCTCTGATGTCCCTGAACCTTTTAGTCATCCTCGAGAAGGACTATATTGTATAATTGATTTTAGTTTTGTTGTGATGTATATAAACTCTTTTATAAGAACTGAATTTTTGTATTAATGTATTAAGGACGTGTAATGCTTATGTAAATGGTTTTCATATATGTGGGGTGAATTTAAAATGTAGATTGGTTTGGGTTGTTTTTGTGTGAAAACGGTTTTAAACTTAACAGGGTGGATTACTGTGTAAACAAACCCCACATATTGTATTATTTCCTGAGGTGGTTCGTGGTAATCTTACGATAAAATCCAAAATGACGTGTTCCCACTTCTATTCAGGTATAAGAAGAGACTAAAGTAATCCAGAGGGTCTTTGGTGTTGTGCTTTTACTTGCTGACATACTAAACAATGAGTTACAAAATTTGCAACATCATTCTTTATCCCTCGCCACCAAAACGTCTCACGCAAATCTTGGTACATTTTTGTACTACTCGGTTAGATAGAGAATAGCGACTAATAATCTTGTGCTAAAACTTACTACTTTAGTTGTTGATCGCTTGACATATTCGTGTCTTATATCGTAGTATTCCATCATGTATTACAAATTATGGCTCTTCCCCTTTCATCATTTTCTTTCTAATCATGTCCAAATAGGGGTTAATGCCTTGCTTTTCTTTTACCCTGTCAAGCAGTGATGGCGTAGCAGAACTAGAATATAAGTTTTCCCCAACTTATGATCCTCAAATTTTTAATTTTAATGTTGCTTATTTCCTTAACTAATTGAGGTTATGTTGTAAGCAAACATACTAGATTGACATATGGCTTTCGATTTAAAGCATTTTCTACAACGTTGGCCTTGCCTAGATAATACTAAATTGATGCATCATAGTCCTTGAGTAGCTTTAACCATCTTATTTGTCTCATATTCAATTCATTTTGCGTAAAAATATACTTTTAGTTCTTGTGATCAGTAAATATTTCAATACGTTCTCCATAGAGATAATGCCTCCAAATTTTAAGGGTAAAAATAACTACCGTCAACTCCAGAACATTAGTTAGGTAGTTGAGTTCATATGATTTCAATTGTCTTGAGCCATAAGCAATCACCTTTCCATTTTGCATTAATACGCACCCGAGTCCATTCTTTGACGCATCACTATATATGACAAAGTTGCCTGTATTTGATGAGATAACTAGAATAGGAGCGGATAACAATCTATCTCTAAGCTCTTGGAAGCTTTTCTCACATTCACTAGTCCAATTAAACTTGACGTTTTTCTAAGTTAATTAGGTTAGAAGTCTTGCAATCTTTGAAAATCCTTCTATAAACTGACGATAATATCTGGCTAGACCCAGAAAACTCCAAATTTCAGATACCGAGGTTGGCCGAGGCCAATTCACTATAGCTTCCACCTTTTGTGGGTCGACTGTTATTCCTTCTTTTGATACTACATGACCCAAAAGTGTGACTTTGGTTAACCAAACTTCACATTTCTTTAGTTTGGCAAAGAGTTTTTCCTTCTTTCGTTTTTCCAAAACACCTTAAATGTTCCTTCTGCTCGGCGTGATTCTTAGAGTAGATCAATATATCATCAATGAAGACCGCTACAAACTGATCCGTATAGGGTTCGAAGACTCTATTCATTAAGTCTATAAAACTTACAGGGGCATTGGTTGGTCTAAACGACATTACCAAAAATTCATAATGACCATATCTTGTCCTAAAAACGGTCATAGGAACATATTCTTTTTTAAGTCTTAATTGATGTGCCGTTCCTTACAACTGATCAAACAAATCATCAATTCTGGGTAATGGATATTTTTTCTTAGTAGTTGCTTTGTTTAATTCTCGGTAATCAATACAGAGTTTTTGTAGGAAAATTAATACAAGTATGCGTACCTATATGCACAGCAGAAATAATATTGAATCTTGTGAAATTGGCCTTACGATACTCACATTTGTGTAGTGTTACTCGAACAGCTGCCACTATGTCCAAAACTTTAACTTCTCTCTACAACGAACACTAGAATGTGCTTGAGAAGAGATGACGGCTGCCTCTGATTGTGTTGTGAATTGTGTGTTGTTATTTAGGTCTAAAGACCTAAATATATATCATTAGGCTTAAAGGGCTTTGAAACCCTAAGGCCCACTATGGGTGTCCCTGTTGGGCTAAACCATAGGCCCAAAAACCAACATCTCCCACTCGCACATAGTGGGCAAATAATCGCATTCTCCCTTGCACCATTCTAGATTCCCCGTTCATACTTCGTAAATGAGTTGTGCGACCGCGATCCACCTGAAAAGGAAATTTTGGAGTACTATGCCAAATTCCCAAAGAACCAGCATAGAACATCCCCATAGCCTCTCGTTCTACCCCTAACCTATTTAGCCATATTCAGATTAAGCACTCCAATCCCTCGGAGTCATATCTCGAATCAATGCTTAAACCTCATCCGTTTTATTCTCACAACTACGTCGCTACTCTCAGAAAGCAACATAACTTGGTACCAGTGATCATTAAACTTGAACGTGCTACCAAACAATCATCCTTTCGCCCTCATATCACTTAGATTATATTCAATTGCTTTCCCAACGATGTCCCTTTAGGCCGTATCAGTCTTAGCCATAGGATACACATATCAAAGTAGCATACACTGAACTTCCTCTTCATGATACAGTCAAAAGTCACATAGGGCAAAAATAGTAGAGGATCATACATATTGTATCAATCCATAAGGACTCACACAATTAAGAAGCATGGATCATTCTTTCACTTCCTTATATAGGTCGCCAAGCACATGTAGTATGACTTACATGTTATGGTGGAGTTCTCTTTCATTAAAGAGCATATATCACTATCAAACACCGTACAGATCTTAGTTCAGTCGCTGTCAAGCGCCTAACCCGAAAAATCTACTTGCTCGCTTGTCTCAGCGCATAGTTGAAATTTCGCATCCAGCTATTCACAGGTTATATATGGATAATGGGGTATCCATATTCAGTCTTCGAAAGACTCTATCTTGGCCCTTTCCAAGTCGACACTTCAATCAATGTCTGCTCAGCTCGCTATCACAGCGCCATAAGCCTGACGTGTCTTATTTTTGCGCGCATTTCGGGAGCCAAAGGCGATCACTCGTGTGAGAGAGTCGATCTATACCTGTTGACATACTCATACCATGATATCCCAACCATGGGTAAAGTGTGTGCTAGAAGTTATATTAAAATAATAACATAAGAGCAATAAATTCCAAAAAAATATTAATAATAAATCAACGACATCAAATACCCTCTATGGTCAGGAAGTAAACAATCACAACCTACGTAGCCCTAGACTCCTAACATGAGCCTGGTAAACTTCTCTAACTATAAGCTTAGTCAAGGGGTCTGCAACCATGCGACTAGTAGAGATATGCTTAAAGACCACTTCCTTTTGCACAACCATGTCACGAATGAAATGGTATCTAATGTCTATGTGTTTGGTTTTCCCATGATACTAGGGATCCTTAGAGTATGCAAGAGCTGCCGAGCTATCATAATATATCGTAACCGGCTCCGAAGCGCTTTTAACAATGCCAAACTCTCGAAGGAATCTTCTTAACCAAACACTTTATTAAACAGCAGCTGAACAAGCAACGTACTCCGCCTCCATCGTAGATAGTGCAATGCAAGTCTACTTTTTGCTGCACCATGATATTGCTCCGACGTTGAGCAAAAAAGTATATCCTGACGTCAATTTGCGTCCGTCTGGGTCTCCTCCCCAGTCAGCATCAGTATATCTAACCACACGCAAATTCGATGCTTGATACCAAAGCATATAATCAGCTGTCCCTTTCACATATCGGAGTATTCTCTTCACTGCTTTCTAATGAGCAACGCCAGGATTCCCTTGGAATCTACTGACAAGACCAACTGCATAGCAAATGTCAAGCCGTGTACACATCATCGCATACATTAGGCTACCAATAGCGTTAGCATACGGAACACGAGCCATCTTTTCCTTCTCATCAAGAGTCTTAGGACACATATCCAGACTTAAGGTATTACCCTTCTCAACAGGAGTGTCTATGGGTTTACAAGCTTGCATCTGAAAATGCTCAAGTACATTTCTTATGTAAGTCTCTTGAGACAAACCAAGAAGTTTTCTTGATCGATCTCTTAGGATCTTAACTCCGAGCACATAGCTTGCCTCTCCCATGTCTTTCATTTCAAAATTTGAAGACAACCACGTTTGTATGGCGACAACCATCTCCTTGTTGTTTCCAGCTAATAATATGTCGTCTACATACAAAGAGAGAGTCAAGAAACTATTCCCAAAATGTTTAACGTACACACAGTTGTCCTCCTCGATCATCGTAAACCCATTTGAAGAAGTGGCTTGATGGAATCTCATATAACATTGTCTAAATGACTGTTTCAACCCATAAATGGATCATTTGAGCTTGCAAACTTTGCGCTCTTTCCCACTAGCTATAAAACCAACAGGTTGATCCATATAGATTTCCTCATCTAGTTCTCTATTGAGAAATGCAGTTTTAACGTCCATCTGAAAAAAGTTCTAAATCCATATGAGCGACAATAGCTAAAATGAGGCGGATTGAGGCAAACCTCACTACCGGTGAGAACGTTTTCTCATAGTCAACGCCTTCCTTTTGGGTATAGCTTTTCGCCACAAGGCGAGCTTTATACCTATCAATGGGACCATCTGCCTTGCGTTTGACTTTTAGAACCTATTTGTTTCCAATAGTCTTTCGCCCCGGCGGAAGATCTACCAAGTCCCAGACATTGTTCTTCCTCGTAGACTCCATTTCATCAATCATTGCAACTTTCCATTCACTTGAAGCAGGGGATGTGATAGCCTCCTGATAATTTCTAGGCTCATCTACATCTTGCGGAGTACACATGAAAGCTGCCCCCTTAATCTCAAAACAACGACGTGGGACACTTTCACGATTGCTCATTCGCAAGTGTGGACTTTGGGAATCAGTCTCTAATGGAGGGACACTCCCACTAGGAGGTCGCACGCTCTCACTAGGAAGGGAGTCGTTCTCAACATCCTCATTCGGATTTGAAACGCCTTCGTTTGATTCGACCATTTCAAATAACTTAATGTTTCTGTCCACATCCCATATCTTGGGGAATTCCTTCTCTAGGAAATCCACATCTCGTGACTCAATCTTAGAAACAGTTCCATCTTCTTATTCACCAAGCATCACATATCCTTTAGATTCCTCAGAATATCTAATGAATATGCACTTATGTGCCCTAGGGCCTAGTTTCCCATGCGAATGAGAATTAGTGTGAACATATCCCGCCGCGCCCCATGGGCGCAAATGGCTTAAATTAGGCTTCATGTCCGTCCAAAGCTTATAAAGTGTTGATGAAACAGATTTAGAAGGCACACGATTGAGGATGTAGGCAGCAACTAAGATAGCATCCCCTCAAAAAGATATTGGGAGGTTGGCTTACGCCATCATCGATCTAACCATATCCAAAAGGGTTATATTCCTTCTCTCCACTACACCATTTTGTTGTAGAGTATATGGAGTAGTTAACTGCCTCTGAATACCTTTTTCATCATAGAGCTGCTTAAATAGCTCAAATAAATACTCATGGCCATGATCAGTACGGAGAGCCTTAATGGTCCTTCCACTTTAATTCTCAACCAACCTCATAAAACGCTTAAAGCAATCCAAAGCTTCAGACTTGTGGGAGATCAAATATACAAAACTGTAACTTGTGTAATCATCTATAAATGTGATGAAATAGCTAGCATTATGCCTTGCCCTTACATTAAGTGGGTTACATATGTCTGAATGTACTAATTGTAAAGGAAAAGATGCTCTAGTGGCCTTTCCAAATGGTTTTCTAGTTGACTTTCCTACTAAGTAATGCTCACAATTGGGCAAACTAACTTTAGCAAGCTGACCTAATAAGCCCTCTTTAGCTAATCGATTCATTATGTCCTAGCCTATACGACCAAGTCTAGCATGCCAAATTGTAGAATTATCAGTAGAAGTCACAAAAGAAATAGAATTATTATTACTGGAATGACAAATATCCAAAACAAATAATCCATCCGAAATACACTACCACAAAAAATTGTTCTATTAAAAATGCTAACATTATTGTTCTCGAAAACTATTCGAAATCCTAGCCTAAGTAAAGCAGAAACTGATAAAAGCTTCCGTCGAATATCAGGAGCAAACAATACATCATGGATCAATAGGTCGCGTCCACCGCGCATGCACAGCTTGTAGGTACCAATACCTATAACCTGAACAGCTTCTCCATTGCCCACGTAAAGTACTCTGCTTCCTGCTGGTATTCAGCAGTACTCCACATATCCAACTCTATCCCTTACGATATGTTCGAACGCTCCTGAATCCACAATCCAATCATAGGAAGGATGAGCTACCATGAGCGATCCCTTACGATATGTTCGGCGGTACTTTCTTCGGCTCAGTGCAGTCACGAGTGAAGTGACCTTCCTTGCCATAATTAACACATGCTTTGTCAGCATTGCCCTTCTTACCACCACGCTTGCCTCGCTTGCATTTGGTAGAGTTTGCCTTCTTAGGCGCAAGTTCATCATCGTTCCTCTTCCCGTTGTTTTGGTTCTTGTGCTTAGACCCAGATGCCTTGCGCAAACCAGAGTGAACCACATAAGAGGAATTATTAGCTTTAGCAGCTTCCAAGCGCTCCGCCTCTAACTCCAAATGACGTGTAAGATCATCAAAAGTTTTGATGTTTTTATTGTGCATCATATTGACTCTCATATGTTCCCACGAATCAGGTAGAGAATGAATCCCAGCTTGAACCTGCTGCTCATCGCTCAAGTTGTTCCCAGCTGCCTTGAGCTCGCAGATCATAGTCGACATCTGCCTAAGATGCTACTTTATCGGGGTGCTAGGGCGCATCTTATATGAGTCAAACTTCGAAGTTAACGCGCGCAACCTAGTAGCTGAAGTGTAACTGCACTTAGCTTTTAGGGCATCCCACATTTCTTAAGTAGTCTTACAATCCTCGAACGCGCTGATCAAGTCATTGTGTATGTTGCTAAGCATAACAAAGCGCGCACAACGATCCTTCTTGACCCACTGAGTGTTGGCCTCTTGATCGCGCCGATGTTGGGCACCATTGCCATCCTCTGGTGGTGGAGTCAAGGACTGGGTCAAGTTTCCAAAACCTCTTGCTCATCAAGGAGATATTGGATCTTACGGTGCCAAATATCATAATTGTCACCATCCAATTTCTCTCATTTGTTCAAGTCAGCAACAATGCTCTTAGAAGTCATCTAATATGCGTAAAAATAAGGATATTTAATAAGGATATTATTATCAGCACAACACATAATATTTTGCAGCACAAATCTTAAATAAAATTTAATAGTTCACACATGACACGAGATCAAAAGATCGCTACGCTTAAAATCATCTCCCCTATCAGGTGATATTATTAAATTAAAATTTAAATTATGCGCAAAATTCTATAGGAGCTTTAAGCTACCACTACACTCCCACTATATATAAAACAATTTTGTTTTTCTGTTTTTTGGAAAAACATTTTTTTGTTTATTAGAAAATAAAAATAGTTTTGTTTTTCTATTTTTGGAAAAAGAGTTTTTTGATTTAAAAAAAACAATGTAGGAAAATTAATACAAGTATGCGTACCTGTATGCACAGCGGAAATAATATTGAATCTTGTAAAATTGGCCTTATGATACTCATGTTTGTGTAGTGTTACTCGAACAGCTACCACTTTGTCCACAGCTTCAAGTACTCTCTACAAGGAACATTAGAATGTGCTTGAGAAGAGATGATGGCTGCCTCTGATTGTGTTGTGAATTATGTGTTGTGAATTAGGTCTAAAGACCTAAATATATATCATTAGGCTTAAAAGGCTTTGAAACCCTAAGGCCCACTATGGGTGTCCCTGTTGGGCTAAACCAATAGGCCCAAAAACCATCAGTTTTGGAGTTCCATCCTTCTTATTAACGAACAAATCTGGAGCACCTCAAGGTAACACGTTTAGTCGAATAAATCCCTTGTCAAGAAGGTCTTGTAATTGTATCTTTAATTCATTTAATTCAAATGGTACCATTCGATAAGGGGATTTCGTAATGGGTTTCGTGCCTAGAGCTACATCAGTTGTGAATTCAATTTCTCTATCACGGGGTAGGCCAGATAGTTCTTTTGGGAAGATATCAGGAAAAACTTTTAGTACAGGAATTTCTTTCAGGTTAATAAGTTGACTTTGGGTATCAGCAACATAGGCCATATAACCTTCATATCCTTTTCTAATTATATGCCGAGCCTCTTTTAAAGAAATAATATAATGATAAATTTTTACGTTGCTTCCTTTAAATCCGAAACAAGGCTCCCTCGAAAGGTTAAACGTGACCACTTTCTTGGAACAATCCATAAATACATGGTAGGTAACTAACCAATCCATACCCAAAATTACATCAAAATCCCTAATATCCAGCAATACTAAATCGGCCACTAAATTATAATTGCCAAGTAATGTGGGAGAAGCCTAATAAATTATCAATGTATCTAGAGAATCACCGGCAGAAGTGGAGACGGTCATGACATACCCTAGGTCATTAGAGATTTTGTTGAGGGATTTAGCAAAATTTTAAAAAATAAATGAATGTGTAAACCCAGGATCAATCAAAATATGTGCAAGTTTGTCACATACTAACAATTTACCCGAGACCACGAAATTGGGAATCGTTTATTCTCCCAGCATTATAGTAAACACTCTTTCTTGTCTTCTTTGAGCTTTGTGATCACCTTTACTTTCCACTTTTTACATTTATGGGCAATCTTTGATCATGTGACCTGTCTTCCTGCACTTAAAACATGCACCGGTATTCCAATAGCATGCTTCGGTATGTTTTTTGCCACAACGTGCACATGGCTCTGTTACTTCCCTCTGGCCTCCATTTCTTGAAGTGTATGTGGTTCTTTTCTTTGAAACACGCATATCATTTCCCTTCCCTATTTCTTTTATATTGTTAGCCCTTTTTTGTTGATCTTGTATTCTTTTTAATTCCTCATAGTCTCGTTCAACGATGGTGGCTCTTTCCACAATTTCATTATATGTTTTTAACCTTAATATCGATACACGACTACGAATATTCATTCGTAGTCCATTTTCAAACTTCTTCATTTTGGCAGCCTCGGTAGCGACTAGATGGGGCGCATAGAATGACAATGAAGCAAACTTGGCCACATATTGAGCCACCCTCAAGCCTTCTTGCACCAATTGAAGGAAATATAATTCTTTATATTCTCGTATTGTTTTTGGAAAATATTTTTCATTAAAAATATTCCGAAATTCCTTCCACGTGGCAAAGGGTTATTCGACCTTATTAACTTCTTTTATTATTATTTTTGGTTCTTCTAACCATCTGTCACCAGTGGTACGCTTTTCCTTGTAGCATAAATATCACAAATCTTACCTTCTGATCTTTAGTACAAGAGAGTACTTGAAATATTTTCTCCATTTCTATTATCCAAGACTCTATTATAGTTGTATCAGGAGTTCCCACAAAAGAAGGCGGATTTAACTTTTTGAATTGTTCAATCGTTGCACCTTCGAGTTTTGTGTGAATATTAATATTATTTTGTTCCCTAAGTAATCTTCCTACATTTTCGATAGCCTTGAATGCTCCCTCAGCACTTCCGGTACTGGAATTAGCAATATCTTGCATCTACAATAGTAATATCATATTAAGACAACTTTTTTTTACTCACAATATATTTTACGTATCATATATTATCATCATTACATTGGTAGTACAACTATTTTAACAACCCATACTACAACATAACATAACACTACATTCCTTATTTATCCTACACACTATTATTCATTATTTATACATATCTATTATCTACTGTCCCTTAGTATTGTTTTCCCCAACTTTAGATTGTGCATCTGGTGGAGGGGGGGCCCTTTTGCCTAATTTCCATAAGTATAGCCTCTTACAATGTCTGATTCATTTCCATTAGGCTTATGACATTTCTTAAGACTTCCCACTTATAATAAAATTCTCCTTGTACTTAGTCTTTTTTTTTATCCGTCAGCATATCCTTCCAGAAACTCTACTTATCGTGCCTTGTCTTTCATCTTATAGTACACATCTACTTCTATATTCTATTGTTGATTGATTAGAGGTGCAGGTATTTCTACATGACCATTCTCATGTGGTACTGCCATACCTACATTTAACAAAAGTAAATAGTTGTATATAATAATAAATGAATAATAATACCTTGAACATTCTAAAAAAGTTTACAATTTTAACTAATTCATGTTTGTTTTATACTCCTTTTTTTAAACCATACATCTGATACCACTTTGTAATGATACAAGTCTAAAAGTAATGTTTCTTATGCAGTACAGGTAAAAGACATGTCTAATCACATTCTAAAATGAAAATACGAGATATTTATTACATCGGTAAACTTAGTACATAATTTTTCTATTTCATATTTATTTATAATCTCATAATCCTTTAATATAATATTACTTCGCTTCTTATTTATTTTTCAATCTTCACTCTATAGCTTAATTTATCCACCATCTTACGGGTTTTCTGAAAATAATTATGATAAGGGTGAGATTCACAAGCCCCGTAAGAACTATTTATTTTTTATTCGAAGGATTAGTAAAATATCATTAAATCGTAAAATATAAATTTAAAAGGCATTTTAGAATAATTTACACATAATCATAAATCATAGAAGTGGTTTTTCAATAAAAACATGACATCTTCAAATATATCATCACATTTAATAATAAACAGTTGAATTGTAAATATACACATTAATATTTTACTTAAAGCCTTAAGTCGGAGAATAAGTACTACTCACCTTTATGTGCTTAAATTTTTTCCTGATATGTAATTCCTAAACCTAAAAATTAATACCAATTTATAAATTAGAACCTAATAAAAATATATTACTCTCTTATTTTATTTTTATTTTAACTAAACTGTTATAACACCCTTAAATCAATTTATTTAAACCAAAAGAATAATTACATACTACTAATATATATATATATATATATAAGTACACATAAATATTATTATATAGATATAAGTGTAAATGCACAATGCATATATATATACACATATTATTTCCCATACGCACAAGTGTGTACACACTTGTGGGTATTTCGGTGAGACCCAGCTCAAATTAAACGAAGGAAGGCAACAAGTATAAAACAAAACGGAGCTTTAACAAAACCAAAACCCTCTCTCTCTACAAACACCAACTAGAACTCCCCCTTTCTCGACTGAACATCGACTATCGGGTTAGACTAAAGCTCTGCTCATTCTCTCTCTACTGAGCTCCTATTTCTCTCTCTACAAAAGGTACTCTCAATCTGTTCTATAATTTTGATTTACTCACGGAGAGGGAGAGAGAGGAGCTCTGTAGAGAGAGAAAGAGCAAAGCTTCAGTCCAACCCAATAGTCGGAGTTCAGTCGATAGAGGGGGAGTTCCAATCGGTGTTTGTAGAGAGAGAAGGGTTTTATTTTGTTAAAGCTCCGTTTTGTTTTGTGCTTGTTGCCTTCCTCCGTTAAATTTAAGCTAGGTCCCACCGAAATACCCACAAGTGCGTATGCACTTGTGCTTATGGGAAATAATCTATGTATATACATATATATAAAGTAATGCTTGCTTGGCAAATGTTCGTACCCCTTTGGTTTTTTTTATTCTTTTATTGTTACTTTAATAAAGCAAGTATAGTAGCACCATTCATATTTCTTCTTTTTTTTTTTGTTTTAATATTATACTCATTTAATATGAAAAAGTACAGAAAGTATGGGTAGAATTTCTTTTTTATCGTTTTAGGAAGCACGTTGACATTCTTCTTGCTCTCTTTCTCCCTTTATTTTTTTTCTTTGTTCTTATGCTTTGAAAATGATGTATCTTTTATTATTACTTTAATAAAGCAAGTGTAGTGGCCTGTCACTTATGTACCATTCCTATTTCTTCTTCTTCTTCTTCTTCTTTTTTATAAATATTATACTCATTTAATATGAAAAAGTACAAAAAGCATGGGTATAATTACTTTTTTATCTTTTTAGGAAGCACATTGACTTTCTTCTTGCTCTCTTTCTCTTTTTATTTTTTTTCTTTGTTCTTATGTTTTGAAATGTTGTATCTATTCGACTATTTACAGTGTAAGACCCAATCATTACTTAGCCATGTGGCAATCTTCTCACCCTCTAGCCATAATTTCTTGCTTACTCAACTATCACATGTCACTCTCCCCTTCATTTATCTATTTTCACTTCCTTTTATCCAAAGGTAACATATTTTTATTTTTATTTATTTATTTATTATTTTTTAGGGGTATTAGATATATATTGGACATTAAACTAGGTCAATCAGGAGCGGGCTTTACACAGTCTATTGATAACTAATGCAAATGTGATACATTACTCTATCGTCAAATCATGTACCAACATGCGTCGCCCCATAATTATCATTTCAGAGATTCACAATGGCAAACTTAGGTGTATGGAAAGTAGGTATATCTACCCTACTTACTTGGATGTTAAAATAGAATTATGGTAGTGATATAGTAAAAGATAGAGGTAATATATATATATATATCATATAAAATGTGCGTGGTCTTGTTTTTAGCTAAAAAAATGATGCATGTGGAGCCAAATAAATTGGCTCAAGATTCCTCCATTAACAAAGTTCACATTATTTTTTTTGTAAGAGGGTCATTTTGTTTATGGAGTAAACATTAATATGTCAAAGTAGTGTCACATCTGTCTATCTAATGCATTAATTAGTGGGTTAAACTAATGCTCTTTTGTTCAAGTCATGTAAGTTGATAAACTATTCTTTTGTTTTGGATTATATATGTATTTGATACACGATTTAAAGTTAATGGAAACTATGTTTTATTTAGTGATATATTATATTCAAACAAACACTTCCATTTCATTAAACAATACAAATATTCTTGTTGAGATAATGTTGATTAATTATTTAATTATTGTAATTCAATCATTCTAACAATTACAATCTATAGTAAATAGTTTGTGATTTGTGCTTGATATGGCATTAGCTCAAGAATGCCACATGGACTTTTCAAAAGATATATTTAAAATGATGTGGAACTTTATCAAGATGACATGGCATCCTATATGGCCATATTTTGAATTCTCAATGGACTCACTTCAACACATTTTAAATATTCAAGAAAATGCAAGAGAAGATTATGTGTGTGAATGATTAGTAATTTCATGTTAAAGTTTTAGATATTTGATCATTAAGAAAATTGCTCAAATCATATTCAAACTCATTTTGAAAACTACATTTCATTATTAAAAAAATTGGATTTTTCAATTAAATATAATTTTCATATAGTTTTCAAATATGATAAAGCTTTTTCTAAGATATCATCTAAATGTCCATCATACCTTTTGCACCTCCTAAAACTAGGCTTACAGCCATTTAATGTGAGTTGGTGCAAGTTATTAATGAGATTTGAAGGTTTAGTATGCTATAGGCTTAAAGGCTATGAAATGTTGTTTGGCACCCAACAGCAGGCTCTTCTGCCCTGACGGTTTGATTTAAGTGTTTTTCCTTCCAAAATGTTCTAAAACATTCATATTTTTCTCCCAAAAGGCTATAATATATTTTGGGGGTATTTATACACTTGAAAACCATTTTCAAATCATCTCATTCATCTAGAAATCAAACTTGAACTTTATTTTGATCTTAAGCTTTATTTTCATTGATTTGAAATAGCTAAACTTGTTTATTTGATTTAAGCAATCTATTTCTTTATCCATTGATCAAATCTCTCTAACCTTAGAAGTGAGTCATCATTGTATATTTACAAAACACTTTAATATAGTTAGCAAATATCATTGGTGTGTGTTACCATTCAATCTTATTATTCATTTGAGAGGTTTTCTCATTGTTTATGCAAGAATGTTCTTATGAGAAGTGTAGTGAGAAGAATTACACTTTGTATGAAAGTTTGATTTTCACCCGTAAAAAAATTGTTTGGTGAAATTTCTTGGGAGAGCTACTTGAGTGCCAACGTACAATTTAAACAACCGAACCGCGTAAAGAAAATATCGTTGGCTCATTCGATTTTATCTTTCTCAACTCAAGGTCTTTAATTATCAATGTTCATACTTGTTCTTATTATTATATTTGATTACTTTAAAGGTTTCTTTACTTACCTATTTACTTTTCAGGCTTATAAAGTGGAGCTGGCGGTGGTGTGCAGCTTGATACTTCTAGAGGGGGTTTGACAAAAGTAAATAGGTAAATAAAGAAACCTTCAATATAATTAGTTTTCAAAACCCTATTCACCCCTCTAGGGTTATTTTTCAACCAACATTTCTGATTCAAACAAACACTTCCATTTCATTAAGCAACATAAACATAATTATTCAAACTAACGCTTTCATTTCATTGGTAAACAAATAACAAAAAAGTACATCTTTTCCTGTACTCAAATCCACCAATAGCAAAAACAATACCATACATTAACTACTAGTCATAAAGCCAACAAAGCCAACCAAATCCACTTTCTAACTCCTTATGTACTTCTTTATTACTTCATTTCTCACTATTCATATATACAAAGCTGACTGATAATAACTAACATCCAAGAAAGAATCAAGCAAACCGGCCAACAGTACAAGCTTTCTTACTCTACGAATAACCTGTCTTGCTCTCTCACACATGGGTGGATCAACCAAATGAAAATACACACAAAGTCGACAAGAAGAAAACCTTTTTCCGGGTTCAAATTGGTCCATAAGGTTATCACATTTGCCCTATTGCCCCAAAACAAATAAAAGTATTAGTTTCTCTTTGTTAATTTAGGAATCTTGCTATATCTCTACGTTCTATCTATCTATGTTTCTCTCTATTTACATATAAATAATTAATAGATATATAATGTGTATACCTACATATATATATATATATATATATTATAAAATGTGTGAAGCCCGATTTTAGCTAAAAAAAATGATATAATAGGTGCCAACTACCAAATGACCATTTTGCCCTAAAAAAATGTCACATGAGTTACAACTGCAGCTTATACCGTTAAAAAAGTTAACCCTGCCAACGAAAAATGGTGGATTACAATAAAAGTGATAGTTGGTTGTAATATTTGCTAATTCTAGTAGTTTATAGGGCAAAGTGCCACTAACCTAATAGTTGAGAGAGGCAAATTACGATTAACCAATAATTTTTCTTAGAACAAAAGAAAAAAAGTTCGTTTATTCAACAAATCAAAAATACAATAAGACTTTTTATAAGCAAAAAAAAAAAAAAAGTTATATGTTATTTCGTAGATCAAACACAAAAATGATGGCAGTAATTAATGGTGATTAATTTATTTATTTTTTTAAAAAAATAGATAAAAAGTAAAAAAAAATTAGTTCTTATTTTTAAAATAAAAATGCAAGGGTCATTCTATTGAATATAATTCTGAAGGGGACCTTTTAGCCAATTGTCTCATTTATTATTACATTAAATATTAATTATGTTTTTTTTTTTAAAATTAGAGTCTTTTACTTTAAAATACCTTAAAGGGAGCATATTAGATTGTCCATCAGTCTTATTTTAATTTTGAATTGAAACATTTTAATTGGGTTGGCAGGAGGTGTTAGATCGAATTCGATGCTAAATCCTAAAACCTACATCAGATCTTATTCGAGTGGTTTAAACTTTAAAAATCACTAGATCGGACTGGATAGTTGCCCCCTAACCCTAGCAGTAGTCACTAGAGCTCCGTCAGTGGGGATGGTGGCTGCAACTAATGGTGATTAATTTATTTATTTTAAAAAACTAGAGAAAAAAAAATGAGTGTTCTTATTTTAAAATAAAAATACAAGGGGTTATTCTTGAAGAAAAATAATGGATCGTATTGCCTAGATTGATTTTAGGGTTTTTATTAAAAATAATTTGAGAATCGATAAGCCGAATTAAAGCACCAGGTCTAATCAAATTTTAGTACTGTTAAAATCTTGTGTTGTGTTTTCTAACAATTAAATTAATCAAGCAATCACACAAAAGCAATCCACAATACAAAGAATTTACGAGGTATCCCTACTTGCGTAGGACTAACCGACAGTGATTCATTATGATCAAAATATAATTACAAACTCGATAACTTACGAAAACTGTTTCCTCACAAGTTACGCAATAGTCCCGTCAATCCCTTAAGCATAAAATCCAACTGCAGTTGGCTTGACGTAGTGCTTCCCGCTTTTCTAGCTTACCCGTCGCCTCCTTCTCGCACTTAATCACAATTCTTCACCCCTTGTTTGCGATCTCTCTTATAGCGAGCTAACCACTTCATTCACCCTATCTCTGATTGCAACCGAAGACACTCCCGCACGACCGTGAACATTTGAAATCCTAGTTCTTAAAATTAAAGAATAATATGAACTCTTATGGCATGTAAACAAAAATCTAGGTGGTGTCTCAAAACTCTTAAAAAAATGATATTTTTTCCCTCAAAAAGCTCTCTGGAATTATCTATTTTTGTCCTAAACTAATTGTTATATTTATATAAAAGAAATATAAAACCAAAGTCCATTTTAAAATAGGTTAAAATACAAATTAAAAAAATTGCAATAAAAGTTCATACCTAAAAAATTATACATCAGACTGGTACAACTCTTAAAAGTTTAAACCGGTCCAAAATTTAAAATTCAAAGGCCCTGTTTGGTGAGTGTTTATTTTTTAAAATTTTAAAAACTCAACTTAAAATCAACTTTACTTTTACATTTCTCAAAATTTATTTCATTTTATTTTCTCTCTCTAATTTTTTTTAAAACACCATAACTTTAAATCTAAAAATAAAAATTAGATAAAAAATATATATTTAAAACCTACGCACCGAGATCTTTAAAATAAGATTTATTGTGACTATTTTTTGAAATTTTTTAATAAAATTTTTTAGTTAGTTAAAAAAAAACTCAAACAAAAACCAAATTCACTTTTTAATATACTTTTAAATTTTACCAAATATTAAATTTTAAAAACTAACTCCAAACATCAACTCAATATCACCAAATTTCTCAGAAAATCTATTGAAGGATTAGTCCAAGTTATAATTGTCCACCAATGAAAAGCTGCCTTTCTTTTTTATTAACTTAACACGAGGCATTTGAAAAGTACATGGGCTTTGGCCCATTAATGTGAAGATGCTGCTGCTTTTATTTTACAAAAGGTAAGTTTTGACTTTTTCAAACTTTAAATCTATTTTTATTTATTTATTTAAAAATAAAATTAAACTTCTTAATTTTATTTTTATTTTTATTTTTATTTTGTCATATTAAATTCGATTGATTTCTAATTCGACTCAAATTTTAAACATAACTTTATGGAACATATTACACATAAAAAAATAATAATTTGTGTCGATGGGGATTTTCGAATTTCGGCAAAACTCAGTAAAAATACTTAAAAATATATTTGACTTAAAAGCTTTTTTAATTTTTAATTTAGTGCTTAATACACCACCTATATTTTAAATCAAACCATATAACCAATTTACCTAAAGTTCTGAATTATGTACGGTGCATCCGGTAAGTTCAGCGAGTTTTCATTGATTGTCGTATATTCAAATCTTCAATCTAACTAAAACAATTACAACAGAAAAAAGGGCTTTTGCATTGGAATCAAGCTAACTAAAAATATAATTATAACAATCTCCCCATTTGGCTATTCTGATGACAAAACACATACAGCTAATACAAACGCTTTCGACGCGATGTCTATAACATCTCAATTACAAACTCTAAGTCGAATTAATCAGTTACAAACATTGACGTAAAGACATAACTCTAAGTTACTTCACTTCATAAGGTAAAAGAACAAGCTGGTATAATGTATGGACTAAAAAACCTGAAACACCATAACTCATCAAACACATAGTGAAGTACGGGCGTAAAGAGATATTAAACGATATAAATAATGATTATTGATATCTCTCCCCCTCAAAATATTCCTACTTTACTATTCCCCCTCATATAAACATTATTTCCCTTTATCTCTCCCCCTTTTATCATAGGAATAGCCAAAGTAATGAGCACGGAAAGCACTAAAGTATACAAAATAAGATATGTGCAAAATAAATATCAATGAACACAAATTGCATAACTTGTTTAAGCAAAAAGATTCTAACTATCAAAGATATCCATTAATCTCAAAACCTTTTAGCTAAGATCTCAAGAACCCTTTCATGACCAATTCCTAACTTTTCTTGAATTTGGTTTAGAGTTCGAGAGCTAAATTGCCCCAAAAAAATAAAATTAATTAGCACAAAAACTTGACATGCATTGCTATGTAACCTGTATTAAATTCGGAATATAATAATTTAGCTTCAAAATACGTAATTTTCATCAACATAATACATGTACTATGTATATAACATTTCATTAACAATTCAACATATATACACCAAGCAATATAGAGTACAAGTATATATCACATTATGCTATAAAATTTAAAAACCACAGGATTATATTAGATGCCCACCCCTAACCCCAGTAGTGGTCACTAAAGCTCCGTTGGTGGTGATGGTGGCAGTAACTAATGCTGATTAATTTATTAGAAATTAGTCTAAAGTCCCATATTTTTCAAATGGATTTACTTAAGGACACACGTTTTGAGCATATTGTTTTAAGGACTATCATTTTAAAAAGGGACCGTCTTTTGTTAAAAACCTAGTTATTTTTCAAATCTTTAATTATGTTAATATTATTATTTTTGTTCAACTTGTCCATATTACCCTTCTTATATATTATTTAATATTATCCCCCCACACCCCCACACCGACATACATACCAATTTCCCTCACTATGTTGAAATGGGAGGGATGCTTGAAAGAATGGAGTACATGGACCTTAAAGAAAGCTAAACTCATCACTTACTATGGCTTTATTCCTCTTGTGATCTTCATCGGCACGAAATCAAAGCCTAAGCCCTTGATTTCTTAGCTTCTTAGCCATGTTTAATCTTGATCTGGTTTGGTTTCAATACCCAGATGGTAGAATTTAGCTTTGATGTCGTTTGATTTGATGGGTTCGTTTATTTTTGTTGAATTAAAATAGAAAGAAACTAATATGAATTTTAGGGATTTACTTTTGGGTTCTTTATGTTATGGGTATATTTTTGAATTTCATAAATTGATGGATCTTTCTGTTATGGTATGAATTAATATCAAAACCCCAAAATCATTATTTTAATTTGTTTTTAAATATGAGAAATTCTACATACAGATCAGAAGGTTAAACATAAATAGAAAAAATAAGCGAATCACAAATATCATTTCTTCCCCTTAGCCATGTTAGTTGGTTAATTAAGGCGATTTCACATTATAGGTAAAATGCCTGTTTAATTTGATTTATAATGTCTGATATGTGTTCATTAGATATATTAGATAATTTTAAGCATTATATGATTCGATATGAAATGGTTGTTGTTTATTTATTCTATGATGCTGGGGCCTTTGAATCACTTAGTGATAAAATCTTGTAGTTCCTATTATGTCTAAGATAATTCACAAATGTCTAATATGCTAGTTATAGTTGCAAATTTAATTTTAGGGTTTATCTTTAGTATTTTGCGTTATATAAAATTTTAAGATTAAAAGTTATTTTCTGCGTCTGAATTCTTTTTGTAAATTTGAAATTTGAGTATTGTGGAATTGAATTAATGATAGGATTAAATTTGTGTTTGAATTTTTGAAGAGTTTGACTTTGATCTTATCATTCTTCAACATAGATTTAACTATTGATTATTTTATTATTTTAAGGAATTAATTGCTCGTAGCATTAAATATTGCAAAAGGTTAGTATTTACAATTTGGACACTTATTTTATGTTTTTTATTCCTTAAATTTAATTAATTCAAATGTCCTTCTTGCTAAATGTGTGCCCATTCAAAAAATCTTTGTCCTTCACACAGTTAGTTAAAAATATATGTTCTTGAGTAGATAGAGTAAGTTATTATAGTCCTTTAGACTAAAAGCCCCTTAATTTATTTATTTTGAGAGAGAGAGAGAGAGAGGAAAAGTAAAAAAAATGAGTTTTCTTATTTTAACATAAAAATATAAGGTCATTCTATTGAATATAATTATGAAGGGGACCTTTCCACCAATTGCCTTATTTATTACTACATTAAATATTAATTATCTCTTGCTTTAGAATACCTTAGAAGGGATACTTAGATTTCAAATAAAATCTAAATACTCTTGATCTCTCTTCTTTTAGTTTCTCTTCTCCCATTCTCCTCTCATGGAAGGAGAATGGGAGGCCGGAATCCATTTGTTCTTACAATTTTTATATTATATATAGTAATACCTGTAGATTTACATGTCTTTGGACATTTTTTCAAATATACGAGGTTTTCGTCTTTCATTTTATGAGAGTTTTTGTCATCATTCCTATTGGATACGGAGGTGTGTCCTAGGCAGTACAGATTAGAATGGAAATAAGCTGATATGCTTCTTTGGGTGAAGATCTAACTCAAAATTACGAAGATTTGTACTCGCTCGTTCAGTGGCATTTCGGCATAGATGAAGAATCTTTTTGAAAACCTTCTTTTGGTATTGTTTTTATGTTTTAGGGTGTGCCTTATGAGTATCTATCTTTGATGACATTCTTTTTTTTTCAAATTTTTTCCTTGTATCATAAGACTCTTAATTGATGTGGTGTATATAATTACGAACTTTGTCCGCTATTCGAATCATTTATTTATTCTTGTTGTAATGTAACCCTATTATTAATTATATTATATCCTTGTTTCAAAAAAATACATTACAAGGGGGTTAAGTTGTAAACCCTTGATAGTGGGCACCGGCCCAACCCTTTTCCGCACCCCAGCCATCTTAAACAGAATTCTGGCAACAAAATTACAAGAATAAGAAACAAGGAAGCCATTTTAACTCAAATCCCTTTTATAACAAGGGTCATGTTAATGTGTGTTTTAATGATATATGTTACGCATTTATAAATAAAAAGAATTAAATCTTAATATGCATTAAATCAGACAAAGGCTTTTATGCAATTTATTATTCTTTATATTCGTAGTATGGCATTCTCTTTATAATAATTATAGAGACATCATTTTGCATGATTTGAGTAATTACATGCAGCAAAGAAATGTAAAGAATTGGGGATTGCCCAATTGGTAGAGTTCTGAAATAAATTCAAGAGAATCGCCTAAACTATCTCCCTTTTGAACATATGGTTCTTAACCACCGCTAGGACAAAAAAAGGAACCAAGAAATGCACATTACATTTGTTTTCTGAACTTTATTTGCTGCCTTACATATTACGATTGAGAGAAATATACACTTCATACTAAACTTTCACCCATCATAAATAAAGATATTTGCTCGTATTACATAGAAAATTCAACCCATAACATCCCAAAAACTTCAAATAAAAGTAGACAAGTCACAGTGCAGACATGATCCGAGAAGAGGTGATACAATTGACCGATTGAGGATCATTGCCATGTAACATGATACCAAGCACCTTAATAAACCTTTCCATAGCAGCAGTAGGCAAGCAAATGGGCACAACCACCACATTCTCACCTTTATCATTCCAATGCATACGCTAGTGAGTTTTGAGATAATTTTTCGACAGTTGAGATGGCTGCTGGAAAAACAATGCCATTGCCATAATACCCGGTGGGGAGCAACTTCCTTAACCTGCCTCGTACATTGACAACGCAGAGGATACGTACTTCCTGGTTAGGGTCCAGTTGTAGGGCAATGGTGCGACAACGCCAAAGGAAGGCAGTTAACACATCGAATGTGGAACACTTGGACAAGTGTTGAGGAATGAGCTTGCGAAGGGCCAACAGTTCAGTGGAACCAAATAAGCAAGAACGGTGATCCACGTTGGCTAATAATGAGACTATGGTACCTTTAGTGTCGACCACATCGTCATACTCATGGTGTGTACATGTTACATGTGGTGGGTCTCTACCACCAAGTAATTCCCTTTGCCACACAGGTCGAACAGACGGGGTACGTACCCCACTTGCCATTTCGCCCATGGCCTTTACAAATTGTGCCACTCCTGCTCCATCGCTTAAGGTGTGGTTTATGCGCAAAGCGAAGATAAAACCTCCGCAAAGAAGACGAGTAACCTATCAAATCAATTTACAAGTATCAACAATTAACAAGGTCACAACTTAGCAAGGGTGTGCAAAAAAATTGATTGGACCATCAAAAAAATAAAGAGTGTTCTTAAATACACCCACATTATTATTCTTCTCACTCCTATAAAAGTCGAAGTCCAAATTAAAATAACCTAAAAAGTAGCCTAAAATTCTTTCTTCCCACCGTCATTTCTCTCTTAACAAAATCGTCGTCTATTATTTTTGAACTATCTTAAATGCAAGTACTAATTTTTTTTTCACCCCACTTAGTATTTTATTTGTTTCACCTAAAAATATATAAGCTTGCCATAATTTTATCTTAATACTAACCCTATTTTCTTTTCTTCTTAGTGCACCCTCCACCGTCTACAAAATTAATACTATGGTTTTCCGTTATCCCTTGTAGCAAAAGCTAAAGAAGTTACGTGCAATCAAAACCAATGTTTGTTTCTCTTTTTCTATTTTAACGACAAATAAACTGCATGAGCCTTAATTTACACATACGCATATATATATATATATATATATATATATATATATATAGATTACAACTCTAATTATGAGAAGTAATACTTGGTATGTAACTTAAGGTTATTTTTACAATTATTACTAGTATAATTTCTAGATTTATGGATTTAAAATATTTTTTATTTGTTTTTCAATTCATTACATCTTTTTGTTAATTGAATAATGATTACCTAATTGGTCATTGCATCAATTATATTGTATTAATTTGCTTCAATATTAAGGATTGAAATATATTTGATAGATGTTTTGAATAAAATTTTACTTAATGATATATACGATACAGAAAAATAAGTTTGATGATTAGAATACACCGTGCTAGTGATTAAATGTCCTTTTTTTGCCTAAAATAAATTTAAGATATGTTTTTATGGACTACTTTCGTTGTAAAAAGTGAACTATTATGACTTGTATTTGATATTTATTTATACAATATATAAGTTAATTATACTATTTTTGTTGTGTCGCGAAAAATTAAATTGTGTAATTTTCTAATGATTAGTAAAATAAGAAATGTTGCATAATTTTCTGATGATTAGCAAAATACGGAAAGTGAAGTACTTTTGTTAAATATGAATAAGTAATACATTTGAAGGTTTAGGGGGAGATTTCAATTGTGAATGAACCATGAGTTCATAAAAAACTTTGTCAGGTGAGTAATGATTTTTTTGGATGTGCAATAAAACAAAAAGGTTTTATTGTTTGACCTATAAAAAAGAGGAGGCCTGTTGTTGGCGTGTATAAGATAGATGGGGTGAGTTAAATGTTTTTGATAAAAAAATATGACAAGGTGAAGTGCAAGTTTTCCTTTACTTAGTGAGAAGGACATTTTTTTGGGTTTATATAAGATTTTCATATTTTTGTTTTAGCAATGACGGAAATTAACATCCTTATAATGCATTCAGTAAACTCACCCCACCATTCGAGTGAATTGAAAGTTTTTTTGAAAAATGAGTGGGGTGCAGGGCTGTGAATTTAGAATCGGGAACCGGAGAACCGGTCCGGACCGAAGCGATAAAACCCGGTTCGGTTCGGTTCTTCAAGGTTGTTAACAGTTCGGTTAATGGTTCTTGACATAATCTCTTTCTAATAATCGTCAAGGAACCTTTATTAGATTTTTCTTCTAAATTGCTTAGGAAGTGAACCGTTAGAACCGTTATTTCTTTCCAATAACTATTAATATTTTGGTTTTTTCGGTTTTTTTCTTATTAACGGTTAACCAATAAACCGGTTCTTTTCAATAACCGTTAAGGAACCGGTTTTTATCTTGTTAACGGTTAACCGATAAATCGAAAGAACCGAACTGTTAGAACCTGTTCGGTTCTTAAACTGGTTCTTCACTTTTTTATAGGTAGAACCGAACCGTTAACATAGAACTGGTTCGGTTAATGGTTCCTCAAATTTTTTTAAATAACCGAACTGGTCCCACGCCTAGTGGGGTGAAAAAAAAAAGTATTCTCTCACTGAAATGAAAGACTAATTTCATGGATTTATTTAATTAAAAACTCCCATAAAGATTGATCTAGACAGGTAATTTGCAAAAATGAATCCTAAAGTTTGACCCAAATCTCTCGCTCGTCTCTAAAGTTTAATTTTTGGTTGAAGCATCTTTAAGATTTCCTTTTTCGGTTAAAGTATACTTAAAGTTTATAATTTTGGTTACGTATCCTTAAAATTTTTAATTTTGGTTGAAGTATTCAAAAATACCCCTTAAAAGAGTGGCTTGTGACAATCACTCACGTTTTTCATCCATATTTTTAACGGGTCATCTAGTTTTGGATGAGTGAGGGAAAATTAAAAATTTTAAAGATACTTCAATCTTGGTCAGTCTTTTATTAAGGAACCGTACATCTTTGCGACGTGAAAAGTAAAAAACCCTAACTAGACTGCCTTATTTCTTTTTCTTAAAAACAAAAAGTTCATCTAATCATACTGTATTGTTTTACTTCGTCATATTATAATAACATACCATTATTTAACCGAACTATATATATTATTTTTAATATATCTACTCTTAGATATAGTTTTATTTAAATGCGGTCCAAAAATTTATGATTGAAAAGATACATTAAGCCTCAAAATTCATAAGTTTTAAGAGCTTCTTAGCGGCTGGTTCTGTCTTTGAATTCGTTTAACTCGCGATCCGTCTTTTTTTCTTCTTTTTTTTTTAAGTTTGTTGTCTTTGTCAATTTTTAAGATAAATGACTCACATCCTTAAATACCGTAATTGAGTAAATTGAGAAATACAGGTTACTGTAGTAATTAAGGAAATCGATTTCAAAAAAAAAAAAAGGAGTTAGGCAATCAAAAAAAATGCCAAAAAATATTAGTTACCGCAGTTCCCTAACAGAAAAAATACCAGTAACCGTATTTTTGTAACTTGAGTTGGGTAACCGATTACCTTAACCACAAAAACCGCAAATTAAAAACCAAAAACCTCGAGCTATTAAAAACAATTATTACAGATCACAAATTAAAAAATTACATAATCCGGGCCGCTGGACCAAACCACGCGCAAAAGTAGATCTTGGGTTAAAATTAATCTTTGTCCTCCTCTTATTTTCTTCAGAATTGCCGAAAAGGTTAAACCTACTCCAAATACATTTGAATTACAAAGAAAAAATGCGTTTACATTCTTCTTTTGAACTGTTTTTTTTTGGTCATGTAGCAATGCTTTTATTATTTTGTTACCTGAACAAGGAGCAAAGGGGAATTAAGTATGGGATAAGTGCCAGGAACATTGTAAAGAAGCTCCTCCAAGCAAGGAAATGGCGGGATAAGTTCTTCCCCAAACTGCTCCATCCTAACGTCCGCATCTGCCTCTATGAACAAAACACCTTTGCCGGTACATTCTACAATAAGTTTCCCGCCAGGGGCTTCTTTGAGCCGACCGGCAAACGGATAGTAAAACACAAGCGCCTCCGCAAGTGCATCTCTAATCACCTTCATTGGATCTTTCTTTATTGACAAATTAACATCATTGTTACGGTAAAACTGTATTAGGGGGAGCTGAAATCGAAGGCTATGTTGATCGTCGATGTCGGATAATAGTTTCCATTCACGGGGAGTGGGCTTAGATGGAGCTATTAGCTCTGGTTCACTTCTCCTCACTGTGAACACTAGATTAGGGCACTGTTTTTGGGCCATAATGTACTCGTGTGGTTGTGCTTTTTTGGTATTGCTGGAGCTCCTATTTATAGAAGAGTGGAAGAGCATCAACATGCATGTTTAGTCGAGTTCATTGCAAGTACTTGTATTTATCTTTTACATCCATCACCATCTAGTTATAGAGTCAACATTTGTTCGTGGGTGGAACATTTTTCTTAATACAAATAATATAACTTCGAATAAATAATGATTTTATTTGAGGAAGACAGAAACTGTTTTATGTGATTACATACGTCCTACATATATGTACATATATATATATATATACTGTTAACGTGAGTTTATTTTAGAATTGTATACATGTTCACATTAAATAGTTTCTTTTCTTGTGTTGGAGATTAGGGTTAATTAGGTCTCCTTTCTTATATTTCATTCAAGCCCTATATAAAGGGTTCTTTATATTAAGTTGATAATTCAATACAATCAATTATCTCTCTCTAAAATATTTGACTTGGTATTAGAGCCATATAGATCCCAGTTGTTAGGGTTCATCTATTAATTGACTTCATCATTCAAAAACGACCGTCTCCGCTTTCATCCATTAAATCCTCAAGTTCAGTCGGAAACAGAAATTCTATATGAAATCTAGGTTCAGACACCAGAAGTTCAAGTCATATCTGCCCATTTCATTATTGCTCATACCCACGATCCACAACTCCCTAGTGCTGAAGGTCACTCATCTGAAGTATGCCCACCCATTAGTATTAGTAATAATGAGTCTAATGTTGGACAATATATATTACCTAGTCGGTCAACTCGTGGTCAG
Organism: Lonicera japonica; assembly: GCA_021464415.1. NCBI lineage: Eukaryota > Viridiplantae > Streptophyta > Magnoliopsida > Dipsacales > Caprifoliaceae > Lonicera > Lonicera japonica. Next base: position 31,508,474 of record CM038471.1, on the reverse strand, counting down.
CAAGCCAAAAAATATGAACCTACCCTTCGTGCAAAATCAAAATACCCAATTGCAAATTACATCTCCACTGGTAGATTGTCTAAGTCATATGAGTCATTTGTGAATCAAATATCCATTATATCAGTTCCTAACAAAGTGCAAGATGCCTTGGATGATCCTAAGTAGAGGAAGAGATGGAGGCGTTGGAGAAAAATAACACTTGGCAAGTTGTTCCCCTGCTATAAGGCAAAAAGGTTGTAGGTTGTCATTGAGTGTTCACCGTAAAGTACAATACAGATGATTCTGTAAATATAAAGCCTGACTTGTAGTTCATGGGTTTACTCAAATGTATGTGATATACTACGATAAGACCTTTGCTCTTGTGGCAAAAATAAATACTATTCGGATCCTATTATCATTTGCGACGAGTTTTAACCGGCCTCTTTAACAGTTTGATGTTGAGAATGCCATGGAGAGTTAGCTAAGGAAGTTTACATGGCTTTTCCACCAGGGTATGTGGCAACTTCTCCTAGTAATTTTGTTTGTAAATTGGAGAAATCCATATATGGACTCAAACAATCACCTCGTGTATGTTTTGAAGGTTCTCACAGTTCATGAAGAATATGGGTTATAAACAAAGTAATTCACACCATACCTTATCCATCAAGCACTAACAAGGGGATGTAACAGCTCTAATTATTTACGTTAATGATATGGTGATCATTGGTGATGATATTGTTGAGATTGATACATTGCAGAGGCAGTTGGCCTCTGAGTTTGAAATGAATGACTTGGGTGAATTCAAGTATTTTTTAGGGATCGAGGTACGTAGCAAGAGAGAGTGAAGGGATCTACCTGTGCCAAAGAAAGTACATTCTTGACTTGTTGGCAGATGTTATATTTATATTTTTAGTTGGCATTATTCCGATATCACAAATACTTTTTTCGTTATAATTGTTTGAGTCGAATTAAAAATTTGAAAACACGACAATTAACGAAAGCTCGCCGAATTTACCGAATGCACTACACATAATTCTGGATGCAAGGTAAGTTGAGTATATGGTTTGATTCAAAATATAAGTGGTACTTGAGTTTAAAATTCGAATTTAAAAATCTCTGAAGTCAAATCTATGTTTAAGTATTTTATCGAATTCTGTCGTAATCCAAAAAAGTCCAGTCGATACAAATTATTAAGGAAACTTATTTTTTTTTAAATCTAACATATTCCATAAAATTGCCTCTGAAATTTAAGTCGAATCAAAGTTCAAACGGATTTAATATGACAAAATAAAATAAAAAGAAAATAAATAATAAAATAAATAAAATAAATAATTTGAAATGGAATCTTTGAAAAGTCAAAGTTGTCAAATTTTCTTATTTACCAAATTAACACCCACCCACGTGCCCTTTCTTATTTCCTGCGAAGTTTTAATGATGGTGGACCAACCCTACTTAACTCAAGGCCACCTGTGATAAAACAAATGGCTTTTAGTTTTTAACCATGTGAATTTAAATTGTTTTGCTTTTAACTTACACCATTTAAAAAATTAGTCATTAATCTAAAGAAGTGGTTAATTATTAAATATATATTTTATAAATTTTTTATTGTGTTTTTTTTTCTTTTATATTTTTCCTACCTTATCCTTTTTATGCATATCTCTTAGGAATCTTTATGGTTTTAAATTCAATTTCAAAACTTTCAAATTTGAAATTTCGTAAATATAAATTACAAGTGATAATTCTTGGTAATTGTTAATTGCCTTAGAATAAATATATACTAGAAAAATTAAGAAGTTAACTTGCAATAAATAGAAAATATCAAACAATGAACGTGGACATCTACAAAATATATTAGACATAAATATTACACTCAAGCAAAACTAGTAATACAATTATAATAAAAAAGAGATTAAACAAGTAAAAATAGAAACATAGTCATATTAAAATATGAAACATTAAAACTTGAGGCATCTAGATGTCATATTAGTAGTAAATATTATATATAAATAAAACAAAAAAAAGCAATCATATTAAAAAAAAACATTGCACAAGTAAAACAAAAAACACAATCATATTAAAAAAATTACCCAAGTAAAATTAAAATGACATTACACAAGTGAAACTAAAAATACAGTCATATTAGAAAATACATTATACAAGTAGAATTAAAAACACAATCATATTAAAATCATTAAGATCAAGAATTTTAAATATAAAGAAATGTAGAGAGGGGTTCAAAAGAGTGAAAAGAAAGAATTCACTAACATTAGAATGTACGTTCTAACAAATCATTATTCGTGCACCAAATAAAAGATTATTGGTTGTTCCTTGGATTGTATATTGGATTATCGCAACAACACATAAATTTACATTAAATCTTTTGTAGATCTCATATTTCACTATGGACACTTGACTTTCACGTTGAAGATTGATATTGTAAATATGTATTTTTGTACTGCTATATTTCTCTTCGTAATGGAAGATATTAGTCCCCAGAATTAAGGGTCAATCTTCAAAACTTCCATAAATAGATGGATAACAATTTGTAGAGAGATATGTAACATTTTAATTGATTTGTATAATTTGTTATTAAACTAATTTAAAAAAGAATCTTAGTAGAGATATATATTATTAATTGTGTTAGAGTTAAGGAGTTAAGGATAAACACTATTAGAGATGATAAATATTTATTATTAATTTTATTATTCAATAAAGATAATTTAGTTAAATTAGTTTTATAAAAACTAGAATATTATAAAAAGAGAAAATTATTTTCGAATTTGGGCTAAATCCTAAAAATTGGATTATTAACTAATTTATTAAATACGATGGGTTTAAGTAAATGAATTCTTCAAATCTTGGGGTAAATACTAATTTGCTAATAAAGCAATTAGCAATGCAGCATAATTTTGTGGGTGGACTAGCATACAAATAGCTAATATGTATTGGTCCAGAAGTAATTAGCTCACGGAATTGCTTTTCAAAATTTTGGATCAGTTCACACTTTTTCGACTTGTACTGGTTCGGCATTATTTTTTAGAGCACGTATTTTTATCGCAAAAATTATTTTTTTAATATTTTTAACTTATTTCAAAAAGGACGTTGATTTTATATTTTTTCTATAAATATAACCATTGGTTTGGGTCAAAAATACATAATTCTAAGGAGCTTTTTGAGGCAAAAAATATTCAAACGCTAGAATCAATTTTTGAGAATTTTGAAACACCACCTAAGTTTTGTTTTGTAGACACCCCGATCCGTGACCCCCGCAAGAACCCTAACAACCTTCAAGAACTGCTGTTTCTGGACTCCGGGATCCACCCGAACACCTGAGACTGCCCCGAAAGCGTTTGTTGGCCAAACAAACATGCTTTAAAGCGAAATGTCGCACGACATTCAAGATTGTCGCCCGACATACACAGGTATGTCGCACGACAATCCCACTTTTGGGGGACATGTCGCGCGACAAACACCCCACCACTCCACTTTCTGACTCAGCAATGAGTCAGAATCGTCATTAAAGTAGAATGTCGCGCGACAGTCAAGATTGTCGCGCGACATACACCAGATTGTCGCGCGACATACACCTTTTCGCCACTATAAATAGGCCAGCAGCCCCCAAGGTTTAAGGACACCAACATCACAGCTGAAAACAGCAAGAAAAATCGCCAGAGCAGTGCAGAAAACAGCAACAAGCATTGTCAAGTATCGTCTTATTTCTGAAGAATTATCGAATCTATTCTCGACACTCGACGTGTCCGGTCTCGGGAATCGAATTCTCGAAAATATCTGAAGAAGGAGAAGATTATTATCGCCGAAGATCTCTCTGCCGTATTATATTTTCTTTCTTATTATTATTCTCGTCAGGAAGGTAACGAAAGTCTCTTATATTATTCCCGTCCTAGTAAGCGAAGTGGCAATATGGTTGTGCTAGGTTCCTAACGCGCTCGAAAATCAGGTTTATCTGTGTACTTGTTTTATTTCTGTTGTTTGTCCACGTTTTATTTGAATAAACTTATTGCCAAGTTATAAATAGTCTACCGTCTTCAAAACAAAAGACCCTGATAAAACCATTTGCAAAACCATAAGAGTAAGTAGATTATCGTCCGGATAAAATTCTGTTTTCAAAACCCGGACTGATAAGACTTATCTAGGAATTAAAATCAACATATCCCGTCTTCTCTATAGACTGCGACGTGTCTGATAACTCTCCTCAAAGAGTTCTAGTTCCATATTAAATTAGTCCCGATACAAGATCCGAACTTTTACAAAAGTAATCACAACCCGAGAAAACCGTCATTATCTGAGGAAATAATACGGGACACTCTTTCAAAATAAAAGGTTTTGTCATTTGTATTTACATCTTTCAATAAATAAAACATCGGATCTCGGAACACAAATGTTTTTATCCCTTTCCCGTTTTTCCCCAGAAATTAGGGTTTTCATTTGAAAAGTAGTAGACTGTCAGTAAAAGCATCCAAGTTTTTCAACATAGAATAAACATATAAGACCACTAGAGACCGAAAGGGCGGAATGGGCGCTTAACACCTTCCCAAACCGTAATATAGTTCCCGAACCTTATAGAATCCTGGTTTCGCAGACAAATGTGTAAAGAAAGGCTTATCTGTAGCCTTTCCCCTTACACAACCCTTTTTGTCTGTTTTCTCGTAAAACGTACTGGCAACTCTGAACGAACCCCTTTGCATCTAGAATAGACGTAGGGACACACTATATGAATTATCAACCAACTCCAAGCAAATGGAACAACGGGATCCCTTCCGACGTTTCAGACGCCCCGGGGACGAGACCCGGGGGTCGCGTTTGCGGATTCTCACATGTTTACATGCCATATGAGATCATATTGTTCTTCAATTTTAAGAACTAGGGTTCCAAATGTTCACTGTCCTGCGAGGTAATCTTCGGTAGCAATTGGAGACGAGGTGAGCGAAGTGGCTAACGTGCGATAAGGGAGATGCTAGGTGAGTTTGTTACTTCGATCGGTTTTAGCTCCTCGCATAGGTATCGAAGCAAAGTGGATTTTGGTTTTGAATTTTCGATTGCGATATTGCCGGTATTCCTTGAAAAATTAATTACTTACATGCATGTGATTGTAACTGCTTTATATTCCATGTATCTTTACATTTTTATAATTAAATGCTTAATTTAGAGATATTTTTGCATATTGCTGTAATAATTCGATAACCTATAGCATGTTATTTCAATCACATAAGAATTTTTGTATATATCCCACACACTACACTACACGATTTAATGCATGAATAGTTACTTGGGTTAGGCTCTTGCTTTTAATTTGAAACTTCATAAGCTCCTATATACTATTTATTTAGGGAGAGAGGGTCTAAGAAAACCATTATGATTAATACTGTGAGATTTTGGGGATGTAATTTTAAGCGAAAAATTAAAAGACAATCATGTGAGAAAAAAATGTAGAGGTGATGAAAAATGGCTACCATAATGGAAGGAAAACCGAAAGTTACCAAAAGGAAATAGTTGGCCTCCAATAGGGGTGAAAGCCTCCATCGAAAATAAAAATAAAATATGCTTGCATAAAAATATAACAAGTTTGAATGCAAAATTACATATTTTTTAGAGAAAAAAAATGATTGCTTTTGAGGGAGAAAAGAAATTAGTTGAAAAATAATTGCTTAGAGGTTTTCTAAATTCTCTTTTATATGGATGCGCGAGTGTTTCAAAACTCATAATTATTCGATAGCGCTTTGTATGATCTATATTTATAGCACAATAGAATATATACTTGTATTCTATGTTGCTTAGCGTATATATGTTGAATTGTTGATGAATTGTTATATACATAGTACATTTATCATATTAAAGAAAATCACATGTTTTGAAACTTAATTGTTATATTTCGAATTTGAAACATGTTACATAGCAATGCATGTTGAATATTTGTATTAAAATATTTTTTTAGACAATTTTACTTTCGAAACTCCAAACCAAATTCATGGAAAGGTTAGAATTGGTGAAGAAAGGGTTTCTAGAGGTCTTAGCTATAAGGTTTTGAGATTAGTGGGTATATTTGCTAGCTAGAATTTCTTTCTTTGAATAAGATTTGCTATTTGCTTTAATTGATATTATTTGCTTTGCATGGTCTTGTTTTCTTTGCCTTGCTGCTTTCCGTGCTCATTACTCTGTTTATTCCTATGATAAAATGGGGGAGAGATAAAGAGGGATAATACATATGTGAGAGGGGAGTAGTAAAGTATGAATATTTTTAGGGGGGATATATAATTTTTTACTTATTTGATTAGTGTATCTCTTTACGCCCATGCTTCACAAGGTGTTTGTTGAGCTCTGGTGTTTCAGGATTAACAGGTTAATTATCCAGCTCGTTCTTTTGCCTTATGAAGTATTGCAACCGACATCGAAACTCGAAGTTAGACATGTCTTTGAGTCTAGTTGTTGTGGACTAATTCGATTTAGAGTATGTAATGAGATGCTATAGACATCGGGTTGAAAGCGTCTGTGTTAGTTGTATGTGTTTTGTCATCGAAATAGCCAAAGGGGGAGATTGTTAGGTTTATATTTTTAGTTGGCTTTATTCTGATATAAAAAACTCTTTTTTCGTTATAATTGTTTGAGTCGAATTGAATATTTGAAAATACGACAATTAACGAAAATTCACAGAACTTACCGGATACACCGCACATAATTCTGGACCTAAGGTAAGTTGAATATATGGTTTGATTCAAAATATAGGTGGTTGTTGAGCTTAAAATTTGAATTTAAAAGTCTTTTAAGTCAAATCTATTTTTAAGTATTTTTACCAAGTTTTATTATAATCTGAAAAAACCCAGTCGATATAAATTATTAAGGAAACTTAATTTTTTTTATGTCTAACATATTTCATAAAAAATTTTCTAAAATTTTAGTCGAATCAGAATCCAAACGAATTTAGTATAACAAAATAAAGTAAAAAAGAAAATAAATAATAATAATAAAATTAATTAAATAAATAAAAGAAATAATTTGAAAAGGAATCTTTAAAAAGTAAAAGTTGTCAAATTTTCTTATTTACAAAAAACAGAGTTTTTTGTATGAATAGGATTCCTTTTGAACTTAATTTGGTAAATAGGGTTGTTTTAATCTTATTTAGTCAAATAGGGTAGTTTTGACTAGGGACCACGTAGACCACTTGTTGGACCACTTTGTCTTATATGAGGGGACCACTTGTAATTACAAGTTCTTACCCTGGACTATCTTAATTTAATTCTGTCTAACCTTATTGTTCTAAAATAAGGAATCTAGTCCGACCACCAGTCTGTGTCGTCTATATCCGGTGTATTTCTGTTATCGTCTGTATAATTATCAGACGGGTCTTCTGTTGGTGAATCACTATCTGGTTCACTCGGAGATCTTGGTGGAGTAGGAGGTCTAAGGATTTCACTCCAACTCAACCCGTATGGACAGTGATGGAGCTGTGAGGCTGTCAGTGGTTTCCACGGGAAGTCTATTAAGTCTAAGGCTTCTAGCCTATAATCTGGGATATTCCAATTAATATCGTATACAATATCTCTTATGGGGGTTAAGATATTGTTTTCTACATACGAGTCTAATTCTGTGTCTCCGTAATTAGATAATAACTGTCTATAAGCACGTAAATTATACGTACTAGCTGTCTCTATAAATCTGAGACGTCTAATTCCTCCGTTTTCACGTAGAATTTCTGCAGTCTCTGCAAGTCTCTTTCTTTGCACAAACTTTAGTTTTTCTAAAGTTTCTTGCAGTATACGTCTAAGGTCGTGGATTCCTCCACAAACGTCCACTTGGGCGTTGTCCCTTCCTTGAGGGAGGTCTCTTCGAGGATTATTTACTTCCTCTTCGTCTATGTCTTGCACCAACGCTTGGATATAATTATCTGTAGCGTTTTCTAAGTCTGGAAGTTTCCTTACTTCTCTAGACACCCACTTGCAAATGTGGTGTAAATAAGGAAAGGTTCCTCCGGATCTGAAGTGTGCTGTACGCACTAGTCTTTGGTCTTCTGGATTAATTAATCCCCACCTTAATATAGGCTGGGTACTTCTAATATCTGTCTGGTTTATGAAATTTTCGTAGTCTCTGTCTATATTGCTCATAAATTAATTATGTGCTGATTTTCTCTGTCTTAAATATTTAGCCAGCAATAAGTACTTGCAAATAATTTGAACAATAATATACCTGAATAAGATGTATGGTCCACCTTGCTTCCGATCACTTTTCTTGCCTTCTTCTTCCGTCTGTAGTCTGTTCTATCGCTTCTGCGTTTATTCTCACTATTCATCCACCTTTGAAGGATTGGTCGTTCGTTTCCTGCCTATGCCTCAACGCCTAACGCACCCTTGCTAACGGCTTCACGGCTACGGCACCTGCCAGCAACAACCCAAAACCGACCTTTTGCCGATCTTGTATGAAATTAGAGAGAAGGTTTTCTAAACCCGCCAAGAGATAAGTCTAGTTTTTGGAAAAATACAACAGAACTCGGGGATCAATGGAAGTTGTACTGAAGGAGAAACATAATTTTATTCAAGTAAAATTATTATTACAAACTACTTGCTTTCCTTTTGCTAGCTAAAGGAAGCTTTACTCACTCATGCTTTCTAGAATTGAAAAACTCTAAGCTGAGAATGGAAAAACTCGTACTTACAAATGAAAACTCCTTCTCCTTATATAGGGAGGTTATAACTTACAAACCGGCTACCGGCTGCTAAAAGTAAAAACGAATAAAGAGACAGGCCCCGCAACTTTAGACGCACTAGGCGAATAGTGAGTGAAGGAGGCTTGCCGACACTTCTAGACAGCTAATATTTTTACAAATAATTATACATACCGACGCTTTCAACAATTGATTGCAAAACAATAATGCACCTCGGGTACTGCTTCTGTGGCCCCATCGACAAGTGCAAGCTCAGTACTGCAATCAGCTTTTATAATTTGAAGTAAAATAAAGCAACTTTACATTATACAAACAATTTTGTACAATAATTTAAGATTTGTCTGGTCTTTCTTTAATAATTATAAGTCTGAGTAACGTCATTGCTTACGTTTCTGCATAAGCTGATGTCGTCTTCGTCTTCTTCTTGCCGCTAGCCGTCAGCTGTTACCTTGATGTAATCAGTTGGGCTAGGAATTCTACTAGCAACGTCTAGTTGGTAGGTCTGGATGGAGCCTCTAATGGTGCTCCAATATTCTTCTATGTTGGTAATGTTGGAGGTAGTGGTTGGTATTATTACCTCCGTGCCTTTGGTCTGTCCTCTAGTCATCCTTCCTCCAAAGGTTTCTTGTGCTTGGATGATTAGGTCTTCTTCTTGGCACACTGTGTACCATTTTTCTTCACTTAAAAGCTCGTCCATAATCTTTAGGATTCCTAAAGATCTGTTGACTTTTAATGCTGAGGGATTTTGTCTCCCTTCAATGGGCTCGAGTTCTGCTGAACAGAGTCCTTCTACGTCTGAGCATGGTTCTTCTGAGAACCGGACTAGCTGGAATCCTCCAATTTCATGGTTGAATCCTGCTTCTGGACCAATAGAAGAACTTCTTAAATAAAGGGGAAGGTATTCTTTGACCGTCTCAACGTAATTGGCTATCTTTTCGCCAAAACAGTCTGCGTCTGTGGTTTCTTGTATGAAAATCTGGCCAATGAGTCCTTGGCTAGCCAAGAGTTCTACAGGAATGTCTGTCTTTCCCCAAATATTTATTTGAGGTATATCTTCACAGTACCCCTTCATAAACGATGCATGCCCTGGGATCGTTCTGTTGAAGAGATAATTGCCGATTTCCTTTAAGGTTTCAGCAATGTCTAGGTTTAATGCGTCTAGGTCCATTGTTTCATTATTTTTTACCGCTCGTTCCTTTCTTAACGGGGTAAGAAGATTGATGAAGAACCTCTTTTTCTCATAAACAAGATCCTTCATCTTGTTTTCCTTTGGTGGCGCCATTTGACCTGTGGCTCTAGCACAGGTCATTTCTTGGGGTATAGGAGCTTCTATTAAGTTCCTGGGAGGAGCTGGATTTATCTGAGAGATGGCCATCCACTGCATCCTCATAAATCTGGCTGTGGCAACCAAATTTTGTCTGAACTCTATTTTGAGGTTGTTGGAATGATTCCACCATATAGCGTCTATTAGGGTGAGAGTCTCTTTAGTAAATTCTCTCCTGAATTTGACTAAATTTGGAAACCTCTGGTCTGGTCTATATTCGGGGAAGAACATTCCTCCGATTATCTTATTTTGCCTGCAAATTTCTTCACTCCTTCTTCCAGGGGGAATGAGAATTTCATCTAGAGTTTCTAGAATGGGTCTAGGCATCTTTGGCTTGCTTCTTTCGCTAGCCTGAGTCTGAGGGTCATATGCATCTTGCAGGTATCTGGCGACCTCAACCTGATCGATAAATCTAGTCTTTCTGCTGGAGCTTCCTCCTGTCTCCATTGGTCTAGTCTGTTTATCTGTAGATATCATAAAACAGATTATTAGATTTTCGACAAATACAGGTTCTCTTGAAATGATATCAGGAACTGTATTCTTTCTCCCTTTTATATGAATTATACTGAAATCATAATCACTAAGAGATTGTTGCCATCTAATTAGTCTATTAGTCTTTAATCTGTTAAGATTTAGATCTCTAAATCCGACAGCATAGCTGGAGTCTGTATACACCGTAAAGTGTTTTGGTCTTAAAAAGAGCATATATTTTTCTATTGCTCTTACAATGGCGAGAACTTCTTTCTCGTGGGTTGTGTATTTAGTTTCGGGATCAGTAAATGTCCCTGAGCTATATTTACACAACTTCTTTTTCTTTGTCTGGTAGTCTAAAGCATAGTAGATTGCGCCCCATTGTTTATCTGAAGCATCAGTTTCTACTATGAAGATGTCCTCTGCATTAGGCATCTCTAATCCAGGGATATTTTTGACTTCTTCTTTTAATTTAGTCATTATATCCATGTCGTCTTTTGTCCAATTAAATGGATTAGTCTTTTCTGTTCCTTTTAATTTAGCGGTAAAGCTTCTCCTTTTTTCGGCTAAATCTCTAAGGTAGTCTGTGGCACAATTAAGCAACCTAAGGAAGCTTTGTAATTGTTTTCTGTCAATGATTCTATCTGGAAAGTCTAAAATCTTTCTAGTGATATGGTCTAGAGGAGATATTTTTCCATTTCTAATATGGACTCCTATGAAGTCTATTTCTTCTTGAAATAGAAGCATCTTTTTATAAGAGATAATAATACCGTGATTATCAAATTCGGCTATTATTATTCTAAGGTGCTCTATATGGTCTTCTTCTGTATGACTTGCAACTAGTACATCATCAATATATACTAGGCAGAAATCTGAATACTTTATGAAAATGCCGTCTATTCTTCTCTGAAAGACTTGTGGGGCATTTTTGTATCCAAATGGCATTACTAGCCATTCATACTTTCCCTGTGGTATGCTGAAAGCCGTCCATGGTATGGAGTCTGGGTGCATTTTGATTTGCCAGAAACCGGACTTACAATCAAATTTGCTAAATATCTTTCTATTTTCGATAAGACTAATAAGATTATTCTTATCTGGTATTTTGTATGAATCAAACTCACAATTCTTATTGAGAGCTCTGTAGTCTAATACCATTCGTCTTTTTCCTCTTTTCTTTTCTGATTCATTTTTAACATAAAAGGCAAGGCTATTATGTCTACTAATGCTTTCTTGAATCATTCCACCCTTAAGTAGACTATCTATCTCTGTTTGGAATTCTTCTCTATCTCTTTGAGAATATCCTTTCTTATAAGTGCCTCCATTTATGGTGGCGTCTGGGTTTATGGGTATGACTTGGCAATATGCCTTATCTTTTTCCCATTTTTCTGTAGGATTTTCTCCAGTGGTAGGGATTGCTAATTCCTTGATCTTATCATTTTCTACTTCTAAGGATCTGATGTCTATTTTCTTTCTCTTTCTCATTTCTTGGATAGCCAAGAGTTGATGTCTAGTCTGATCAACAATTTCTTGTTGGATTAATGTTATCTGTTTATAACATTTTTTGTCTGGACAAGTGCATTTGTGTTTAAGAGGGGCTGTAATTTCCTCTATTTCACCACACTTAGCTGTAGAACTCTGAGGGGGGACCCATGAAGGTTTAACTTGCATGAGGTCTAATGCTCGGTCTTTAGATATGAGCATAGTCTGAGTATCAAACTTGCTTATATGGGATAATTCTATTTTATCATCATATTGAGCAAATGGCTGAGTCTTTTTGAGGAAATCGTTTCCGATTAAAAGATTTCCTGTGAATTTACAAGGAGGATCCATGACATAGAATTCATGGGTAAATTCATTCTTTCCTATTTGAAAATAAATAGGAATAGTCTTTAATGGTAATTCAAAATAATCACCATTAGCAACTCGTCCAGAGATAAGTTGTTCACTAGGTCTATAATACTCATCTAGAAAGGCATTTGCCTTGCAGATACTGGTAGTACAACCTGTATCTATTAATGCAGAGAGTAGTCTAGGATAATCTGGGTTAAGAACCTTTATTTCTATTAGTCTCATAAAACTTTCTGTAGTTAAAACTCTCATATTATTCTGTTCTCTGATTTCAACTCCTTTTAGAGGATTTGAAATATCAGGGATAGTCTGTAAAGGATACTCGTCCATCTTTCTTTTTCCCTCCTTAATCTTTCTGAGTCTATTTGTATCAATTTCTTGATAGTATTTATCTATGTCTGAGTCTAGTATGTGATCATACTTGGTCTCGTACATAGTACGAAATTCTTGTCTCCAACAGTCTTCATGGTAATGAAGTTTGCACGTGGTGCATACCATGAATAACTCAAGTGATATCATTGTAAAACAATAATCACAAGTGAAGTCTGCAGGGCTACATTTCATTTCGAATTTACACCTATGGCTTGGATTCGTGTAGCACTGTGGTATTCTAACTATTCTTTCTGGTTGAGAAGGTCGCCATATGTCTGTTAAACTACAGCAGTAAATGGCTTCTTCATAGTCTAGATAAATAGCTTCGTCTAATGGTTCATCATCATCGATTGTGGTGATGACAAAACATTCTTTGAACTCTTCTTCTTCTTCAGAAGAAGAAGGTTCACTATCTGACTCAGTTGTATATGCACTATATACACTGGCATTGTCATCTATTTCGAAATCTGATAATTCGATATTATAGATGAGGTCTAAGTCTTGTGTGTCAGCTTGGGTAAGCATGACTTCTACTAGTCTAACACTAGGTTTTATCTCTTTGTTCTCTCTTTGAGAACAGTTTCTAGCAAAATGTCCAGTCTTACCACACACCCAACATTCATTCCTTAAATTATTGGTTGCTGGTTTTCTATCTTCGCCCTTTCTATAATTAGGCCCTTTCTTTCTAAAGTCTGAATTCTTTTTGAAATATCTCCTTCTGGGAAATAATTTCTTTCTTTTCTTTGGATTTCTAAAGCTAGTCGATTTTCTGAATTTGTATTTTTTATTATTAGGGTCTGTATTAATCGTAGCTTTGAAAGTCTGTTTCCAATGTTTCTTCTTATGGCTTTTGGAAGAACTTCTTCCACATCCCCATTGGATAGGAGCTATGTCTCTTTCATCTTTGATTGAAGGCATATTTTTAAATGTCTCTTTAATCAAAGCGTCTTGTGCTTTCTCGAGTCTCTTTGCGATAATGTAATCTTTGGCAAAATTTATTCTTTCACCAAGAGTATCTTCTTTAGTATTATTAACTCTAGGCCACTTCCTATATTCATTAATAAGAAGGTGTCCAATAGCTGGGAGTTTTCTAAAATACTCGTCTTTAAGAGTTGTGGTAAACTCTTTTATCTGATAATACAACGTTTCATAGTTATTACTATATTCGTTGATCTTGTCTAAACTGCATATACTACGTAATGATAACTTAGTTTTTGCCACGTCTACTTCTGATTCTTGGGCAAGGTGGCTCGCACCAATGAATTCAGCTGTAAAGAGTTGTACATAACCGTTTACAGTTCTTTGGTCTCTTGTCTCATTGAATCTTGCTAGCTTAGCTATGCTAGCTTCGTCTGTTGCTATTCTTAAACTATCTAAATAGTTTTTTACAATTCCTTTTAGGGGTTGTTCAGCATATCTCCTACATGATTCTGCATCCCAAGTTTCATTGGACGCAAAGCACATGTGCATCTGATCTTGCCATTCTTTTAAGGCATTCTTTCTGTCTTGTACATTATCCAAATTTAGGTATATACCTACTGGATTGATGGCTACTGAAGCCATATTTTTTGTACTTTAAAAGTCTATGGCTGTCGTGGGTAATCCTTTGACATAGTCTGGTTTAGTCTTAATAATACTGTCACTATAAATAGGAATATTTATAGCAGCAGGAGTCTCAAATAGATTAAACCTACTTCTAGAGGTTTCACCTAATTTAGCATTGTCTCCTCCTGGGATTGCCGTAGCAACTGGAAACACTTGCTGCTCTTCATCTTTTTCTTTAAGTCTTAATTTTCTTAGGAGCTCTTTTGTGTCCTGAGAATTTCTTAAGTCTTTTATAATCTCACTAGATATCATCATATTATATCTAGTTGATTTGCTTCTATCAAGATTCTTTTTGTATGTGTTTCTTTCTTGATCTGTTAGGTCATGTCCAAAGTTTTGGATTCTGGCATTCTCATACAAAATATCATGATTGTCTATAGAATTTCTAGGTCTATAGTCTGGGGCATGTTGTAACATTCTAGCAGTGCTAGTATTACTACATTCTCCTTCTGAAGGATCATCCAAAGTGGAATCTCCCATATTTCTAAATCTTGATTCCTCGGTTCTAATGCTCTTTGCTTTGAACTTAGGAGGAGCAAACTGTATATTAATATTGCCTGTGACATCATCTTGGGCAATATATAAAGGCTCATTCTGTACGGTCTTTGTTTCTTGGAATTCTGGCAACTGCCAGAGAGTCTTAGCATGTTCTCTCATAGGTCCAGTATTTCTAATACTGTACGTATTATTAAAGTCTGAAGTATTCGTTCTAACAAGGATTTGTTCATTTACTCTTCCTTGAGGAATACCTGGTTGCATTCCTTCGAATGCTTTCTGGGAAAACTTAACATAGCTTTGATATTCTATGTTAATGTTTGCATCTGGTAACACGTAATCTTCATACCCTGTGGCATATAAGATTAACTTAAAGTGTTTAGCTGTTGGTATAGATACTGTAAATGCCGGAGTGACATTGAAGTAACCTATATTGTCTGACATCTCTAATTGGGCTATTCCAACTAGGCTTTTCTGAAAATCTTTCCATCTTTTGTCAACTAAGCAACAAAGGATGTTAACTCCGTTCTGCGGTCTATGCAGTCCTTGGATTCTTGCTTGGAAGAGTCCAAAGGTTAGGAATTGAAAGTTCCTGTCTGTTCCTCTAGATCTTAACCAGTATGGTTCAAAGATCTGAATTTCTGTATAATTCTTTTCGAGGATATGGTTCCTACTACAATATGTCATGTTGTAGCTAGGTGTCTTAGGGATAGCTCCTTCTCGGAACAAGTCTATGTATCTGACTGGAGGAAGCTGTCCATTACTAATGGATTCTGCAGCGTACTTCCAATCCATCTCTCCCCCATTCCTTCCATTGCAATGGATGGGAAATATTTCTTTCTCTCCACCATGTTCTTATGTTGGAGGAAGAGTCTCTTACTCTTTGGATCATCAGGGTTTGATGTCCAATGCTAGGGGTAAGGCTTGCTACTTCTTAGTCTTATCTAATCCATCATTTCTGATTCTTCCTGTTGAAGATTCTTCTTTTATTATGACGGATGGAGTCTCTTTGAACTTGCAAGTGATTTCTTGCTTCTGTTCATTTTTTTTCTCAATTCTATCTAATGATTATGAATAATCATTTTGTCTTTTGATTTGACTAATAAGGGTTTCCTTAAGAGCCAACTGGTCTTTATACAATTTGACGTATAATTCTTCGTTTATAGTCTTTGTATTTTCTTTTAGAGAACTATGTGCTGTAGCAATATTTTTTTTTTAATTCATGCACATTCATTTTCTCTGAGTCTTGTCTAGAAGCTATCTCTTCTGTAAGTCTAGCATCTAAAGCCTTGAAACCTCTTTCAAGTTTATCGACATACATCAATATATGAGGTGTGTCTAAATCTGCTTGACTTGTCTGACTGGGTTTTTCATAAATGGCTTGTATTCCATTCATGATTTCTTTTAACTGTCTCTCTACCTGATCTGAATTTCTTCTACATTCATTTATGGTAGCTTCTTGAGTCTTAAAATGGTTCTCCCATTTGCCGTCTAGATAATATGCTAAGTTTTGTTGAAACTTAACAAAATCATTATAGAAGGTTCTTAATCCTTCTGTCTTAGCTTGTAAATCATTTCTTAGATTTTGAGCAAATTGATACTCACAATCTTGGGTAGCTGCTATAGCTGTAGAAATGAAGTTTAGTCTATCTAAGATACAGAGTGATGCTTTGTTAGCACCGCTGATTTCTGATTCGATGAATCTGCGAGAGAATCTTTCATCGCTCATCTTTTCTATTATCTTTCGATAAAAGTCTGATATATCTTGTGGAATAATTCCACCTGGAACTTCTTTCCAGTCTGTATTAACTATTTCCATTTTTATATTTCTGGAATATAGTTGTGTAGTCTAGGTATAATCTTAGACTGCTCAGAGGATAATTTCTTGAGCTCAATGTCTAATTGGCGAATATGCTTTGATAATTCGTCAACCTTTGTCTCTAGAGAAGGATTTTGCTCTTTGCAAATATTCTTTGTTTCTCTAGTTGTGTTGAGGATTTCTCTCAACGTAGTAACAAAATCCGAAGGGATTTGTTGGTCTAATTCTTTAATTAGTCTAGTATTATTTTTGGTCTGTAAATCCAGAAGCTGGATGTCTGATTTGATCTTTTGGAGATCAATATGAGTCTGTTGCAAAACTAATAATAAATATTGGTTTTGGTCTAATAAGCAATTTATTGCTCCTGCAATAACCTGCTTACTTTCTGAGTGTTTTAAAGGTATATGTTCTTTGTGTGAACAACCTTTAATCTGTATCGTTAAACACCCTTCTGTTCCGATGTGGTGAGTCGGAATTGGTTGGTAGTCTGGATTTGTTCAAAAAATAGAGGTGTAGATGCGAGGGAATATTCCCAAGGGCATCTAGCTGAATTACTTCTATTGTTTGAAGTCTGTGAGGAAAGGAGTTTGGGATAACTCACTACCTCTGATACCAAAACGGGGTTTTACTCGTCTTTCTAAATCTGAGGGGTTACAAATTAATTTATAACCAAGTCTAAGGACTAAAGTCCAATTTCTAAAATTGTCTAATAAAGACAAAAAGTCTAAATCACCTTATTTATACAAATAAGTAGAAAACTACCTTATTTTTACAAATAAGTTGTAAAAGTGCCTTAGTCATAAAAAGAACTCCAAAAAACACACCCACGTGCCCTTTCTTATTTCCTGCGTAGCTTTGATGATTGTGGGCCAACCCTATTTAACTCAAGGCCACCTGAAATGTGTACCGGTCTAGCAATAATTTTCCCACGAAATTGCTTTTCAAGATTTTGGACCAGTCCACACTTTTTCGACCTATATCAGTTCGGTATTATTTTTTAGAGCACGTATTTTTTTTGCAAAAAATTATTTTTTAATATTTTTAACTTATTTTAAAAATGATTTTGATTTTATATTTTTCTATAAATATAACCATTAGTTTGGCTCAAAAAATAAATGATTCTAGAGAGTTTTTTAAGGCAAAAAAAATTCAAACACTAGAATCAATTTTTGAGAATTTTGAAATATCACCTAACTTTGTTTACATGCCATAGGAGATTTTATTATTCTTTAATTTTAAGAACTAGGGTTGCACACATTCACGGTCTTGCGGGAGTGTCTTCAGTTGCAATTGGAAACGAGGTGAGCAAAGTGGCTAACGCACGATAAAGGAGATTACAGACAGGGGGTACAGGATTGTGATCAAGTCGTAGAAGGAGGCGATGGATAAAACGAAAAGGTGGGAAGCGCTACGCTAAGCCAGCTACGGTTGGATTCTACGTTCAAGGGATTGACGGGATTGTTGCGTAAATTGTGGGGAATCAATTTTTGTAAGTCATCAGTTTGTAATTCCATTTTGATCGTAGTGAAGCACTGTCGGTTAATCCCGAGGATTAGTCCTACGCAAGTAGGGATACCTCATAAATTCCTGATGTTGTGCGATTGATTCTTGTGTTGATTAATTAATATAATTGTTAGACAACACAACACAGGTTTCGACAATAAAATTAATTAGACCTAGGATTTTAATTCCGCTTATTAAATTTTAAATTATTTTTGATAAAAACCCTAAAATCAACCTAGGCAATATGATCCCTGAATTTCTTCAGCAGAGACTGGTATGATGGATTGCAAGAACATAATCACTGCTTAGTAAAGTATCCATTGTCATTTATGCATAAATAAAGATACCAATAAGTAGTGATTGAATTCCTTCTATGGTTCCACATGAGAAACCAGTATGAATATAACCTACATGTCCAATTGAACTATGAGCTAAAAGTCTTTAAACTTTCGTTTGGGCCATGGCGGCCAATGCTCCTAAGATCATAGAAGCAATGCTGCAGAAAAAGAAAATTTGTTGCAATGTAGCTCCATACGAACCATAAATAGAAACACGTGAAAAATTAGCAGAAATAGAGATTTTAGGCGCAATAGAAGACCAGATACCTACTGATAGTGCTCGTCATCAGAGATTGGTTGGTTGTTTAATTTATTTGGCCCATCCTAGACCAGATGTAGCATATGCCTTAGTGTGGTCAGTCAGTTCGTGCACAATCCGAATGAGAGTCACATGGATACTGTAGTCAGAATTTTGAGATACTTGAAAGCATCTCCTGGGAGAAGAGTGATGTTTTCTAAACACAATGACTGTCTCGAAGTTTGTGGCTTTATAAATATAGATTGGGCCGGGAATATTACTTATAGAAGGTTAACATCATGATACTTAACCTTTGTAAGAGGTAATCTTGTTACAAGGAAGAGCAAGAAGCAAAAAGTTGTGACTAAATCGAGTACTAAGGCTAAGTATATAGGTATAACTCATGGAATATTTGAATTGTGTGGTTGAGAAATTTGATATATGATTTAGGTTTTGAACTTAAAAATGCTATACAGTTGTACTATAACAACAAGGCATCTATTAATATATCCTAGAATCCAATGCAGCATGATCGTACTAACCATGTCGAGGTTGATCGTCATTTCAGAAAAGAAAAGTTAGATGCCAACCTTATTAACTTTCCTTTTATTTCAATTGAAGAGTAGCTTGCAGATATCCTCATAAAAGGGAGTTCCAAAAAAATGTTTTACGACTCACTGAGCAAGTTGGGCATGGTTGATGTATATGCCCCAACTTGAGGGGAGTGTTAACGTGAGTCTATTTTAGGATTGTATACTGATAAACACCCAAAAATGCCATATTTTATACCCTAAAAGCTTCTTGGTAGTCCGTTATTATTGCCTAAACTATGCTAATATCATATTTTGTTTGCTTTTTAAGTGAAAAGTGAAAATAGCGTAATTTTGTGCCAAATTTAATTAACAAAGGAGCAAAGATGTATCCAGAAGCAATGGCAAGCTTGAAATTGATGATTGATCATGTTCTAAGAGGTCTGAAAGTCCAAATCCAAGAAAAAGTGCATTAATATTTAAGTGTGCGAAAAATCTGCTTTTGATCATTTAGGTGACATCTTGGTATTTTGATCATAACTTGGTGCTTAAAACTCAGAATTTTGCGTGCTATATATGGTTGGAAATAAGACTCAAAGGGCTATAACTTTCGTGTTTTGACAATCTTCAGATTCTAGCTTCTTGATAGTGAAAAAATGCCCTAAACCTACTACATGCGAACAACCACATAAATGAGTGTATTTCTCTCTTATAGGCCCTCTCCCAAACCATTTATCTCAGTATCCATAATGGAAGCCCAATTAAATATTCTCCAGCAGCCCATCTTTTTAATCATCCTATCAACTAAGCCCATTCTCTCATTTACCTTATCAAGCACCTTCCATTCGTAAATTCCTAGTCGTCATCCGGCCACTTTCTTGCTCTCCACTCCATCTAAATTAATTCCTTTTTTAAGCCTTCCATATTTCACCCCTTAAACCCTATTCCTTACACCTATAAATAAAGGCCTTTAGTCCCTATTCTAAACACGCAACCACAAGAGAGAAATAAACTTGTGAGATAGAGAGAGAATAAGCCGCACGCACCACCGCCAAAAGAGTCATTCAACTGGAGTTCTAAATTTTAAGGAGAGTTCTATTTATTGCAGTTTTTATTATTATTTTGTAATTCCTCTTTGATATTGAGATTAATATTTTAATTGAGCAATGAAATTTTATTTAATATCATTCTTGTGTTCAATATTGATGATGGAAGGCTAATTTCCTTTCAAAGGGAGAGATGAAACTCCAATATTTAATTTAACTTATATTATTGCATATAGTACCTATGTGCTTAATTTAATAAAAAAAATCCTTTTGATTGACCTCAAAAAAAAGGCAATCTAATTTACTGTGATTATTGACTTGAGAAACAAACTACACACCATAGAATTTTCTTGAGTTGATTTTAATCACTAAATTTGCTTGTAAACTTTAATTGTTAATATGGATGGATGTTGAACCTTTGTGTTTTTCTTAACTGGTGGTTCATTGGAAGCTTACTTTAATCGATGTTATTATTTTTATAAAAGAAGAAAAATGGATTTTACAAAAGATTTAAAAGATAAAAATTGGTTTTAAAGTTATATCTTGAAATTACTACTTTACTTGAATATTAAGATCATGCTACATACCATAAGTGACTCTTAAGTATTTAAGTAAATTATAATTTCTATTTTATCTTGGGTACATATATGTGGTAATAAAAATAGTTAAATTAAAGTAATTTGTGGTGGATTCTTAACCCTTGATCTCTCTCAATATTTGATTAATCTCCCTTGTGAATTGATAATTAGTTATTTTTTAATTTTAATTTTAATTAAAAAAAAGAAAAAAGACTTTCCAAAATGTAATTGGTTTTAATTTGGCAATCTTAAATTTTTTCTATAATCTTCAATTTCTTCCCCCGAGATTTGGATTGACCCTTTATTTTTTCACTTTACTACTCCTAATTAGATTTTTGTAGATAAGGGTTTTTGTTTGCTGTCTTAAAACGACTAGAGACGCGCAACATATACGTGTTCACATTGTATAGTTTCCTTTTGTATTAGTTTCCTTTCTTGTGTTGGAGATTAGGGTTAATTAGGTTTCCTTTCTTATATTTCATTCATGCCCTATATAAAGGGTTTTCTGTATTAAGTTGATAATTTAATACAATATATTCTCTCAAATTCTCTCTCTCTAGAATATTTGACTTATACATGTACATTTAACATGTAAAATTAATTAACTACTCACTTGTGTGTTTGACATTATGTGTGTTTAACAATTTCGTCATGTTTAAAAAATAAGACCAAAATATATTCTTTTGTTGTAGAAATAATGCAGTTACTTCTAGAAATGATGCAAATATTGCACCGGTATAATTTTAAGATTTAGACAATACTGTAATTGAAAATTAAAAGAATTGGAGTAATTTATAAAATTTAAAATACTTTTCTCAAGGATATAGATATGGTTATTCTCAATTGTTGAGTTTTTTTTCGAAGTGTCACATAAATCACCTACAAAACGTCACTAAATTAAATTTATTTTTGAGTTAGATATATAACCACCAGACAAATAATTACACATTTTTGTTGCTTAAATTTTTATTAATTGCCCATTACATGAGGTAGAATTTTTAGTTATAAACATTTGAGTGGGGCACTTGCCCAACCTTCCCTTTGAATAAATCCGCCCATCACCATCTCCATTGACATGAGGGGTGATACTCATTTTTATTTGGCTGAGTATAAGCCTATATACTTCGTACTTAGGAGTCGAGTAAGGCATTGTCAAGTTTATACTCGATTATCGAGATCGAATAACATGCACATTACTAGCTTCTCAAGGACCGAAAAAAGTAGGAGTGAAACCAAGTGTTTTGTGGAGTGGACATATCACCCATAATATAACCTTAATCTTTTAGTTCAGTGAATCCTGAATCGTTTGTTTGGGCCTACAGATGAGTCGGGACTTGAGAGTTATGAATCATGAGAAACGAGACACCACAATTTTCAAAAATATAGAGCACGGACATATCATTAATATAATATATATTAAATAAAAATAATAAGTTACTATTAAATAAGAGGAAAAAAATAATTCCTGGCCTCAACACCAAAAGTACTAAACAAAAGTTCAGATAGACCTCTACGACATAACACCAAAATAGGTCATATGTAAGTGTTCTAGACACTTGCAAATAGCTTTTGTAAGTGTTCAGGACATTTATATTCTACCCACTTACTATTTTTTTTTAAGTGTCAAGAACTATTACTTATAAAAATATAAGTGCTAAAGTCCATCATTTACCCTGACAAAACCGTAATAAATTTTTATTAAGTGCATAGAACACTTATAA
This sequence comes from Lonicera japonica, assembly GCA_021464415.1. Classification (NCBI taxonomy): domain Eukaryota; kingdom Viridiplantae; phylum Streptophyta; class Magnoliopsida; order Dipsacales; family Caprifoliaceae; genus Lonicera; species Lonicera japonica. The sequence continues at coordinate 31,485,933 of CM038471.1, read as the reverse complement.
AAGTTATAAGTGTTCTGGACTTTTATAATTTTTTTTAAAATGTTGTTGATCACACGTTTTGGTGTTGTGTGACTCGTGACATTTTTTATAGTTGACAAAAAAGTCAGCCAATTACCTTAAAACTAACAAGACAAGACAACAAAGATAAGAAGAAGAAAAAGAAGAAAAAGAAGAAAAAAAATGCAGTGAAATAAATCTAAACAAAAAAAAAGTTCGTATTCCTCCTCATTAATACATAGATCATCTATTAATATGTTTTAATTTTGACCCCTCACTTTCTAAATATAATAATTAATCAATTCAAATTTCTACCTTTTGAAGATTTGGCTCTGTGCAGGAATCATATTCCTATTTGGTTTTTTACTGTCCAATTTTTAATTGGCTTTGTATTGTCCAATTCCTAGTTGGATTTGTATTATCCAATTTCTAGTAGGTTTTGGTTTTGTGCAATCCTTGAACCATAAGATTTATACCCTATAAATAGCACCCTTGTTATAGGTTTTATTTGTGAGTTGTATTGTATTGTTTACTAGCTAAATTAGAGAGTATATTTGAGAAATAATACCATCGAGAGCTCTAATTAGCAGCTAGGGTTTTTTTTGTACTCGAAATTGGTCTCATCAATAATAGCTATCACCTGGTGGATTAGTGGCGGTTTTGCCGATACCACCTAATTGCTTGAACAGTTGGTTAGTTATTTTCTTCTTTAATCTCTTATTTTTCTTATTGCTTGAGTATTAGTGGTGCTTGTTTCTTTAATTACTATACGAATAATTGTCCGGTCAATTCTACGCTTGTGCTATGGTTTGTTCTAGCAGTATCTTAGCACAACAATTTTGTATCAAAGGCAAGTTATTCTTTAGGATAATTGTATAATAGTTAGAGGTGTCTTATGTTGATACAATAGAAGGGGGTGACAAGGTGGCGAATTAGTCACCTTTGAAGGGAGCATCTACTCTTAAGGTGATGGCCGCGATCAAATTCAATATAGAGATATTTGATAGGAAGAAGACGGATTTTGCAATGTGGCAGTGCCAGATGTCTGACATCCTTGTTAAACAATGTTTGCACAAAGCATTGTTGGGGAATAAAGTTAAGCCCGATAAGTGGTCTAACGCTGATTGGGCTGAATATGATAGGCAGGCATGTAGTACAATTCGTTTCTACCTTTCTCCAAATGTGATGTAGCATGTGATGCATGAAACATCTGACTTAATAATTTGGAAGAAACTCGAGGATCAGTATATGACGAATAATATCGAGAATCGTCTGTACTTGAAAAATAAATTATTTCGGTATGAATTTTTGAGGTATACATCCATGAACGATCATCTCGATGGGTTCAATAAGATAATCTTATATTTGCAAGGGTTAGACGTCGGGATTGATAATGAGGAGAACGGGATTTGCTTTTTAATTAGCTCCCGAAATTCTATGATCATCTAACTACTACGCTTATAAATAAGGAGGAAAATATGACCTACGATTTGGTATCGTCGGCCATCTTGGCTAATGAAAAGAGCTTGAAAGAAAGGGGAGAATCCAACTCGAATGCGCTATTCACTAGGGGAAAAAGTGATAATAAGAAATGGAAAAATCGAAAAACGTCGCGGTCGAAATCTCAAGGACCGACTGATAAGAATAAGATAATTTTCACAAATGCAAGACACTTGGATACGTGCGTCAGGAGTGTCCAAACAAAACAAATGGTGGTTGAGATAATAACGATGCGATAGAAAATGCGAACGCCGTAACGGCACCAAAGAATGAGGATTTCGAGAGAATGCTGGTTGTGACTCCACAGGTTAGCTTTTCGAGCATGGATCTTGGATAACGGGTGCTCGTATTACATGTGCCTAAATTAGAAATTGTTCCACACCTTTATCGAGGTTGACGGGGGCAAAGTTTTTATGGGCGATTAAGCTCAAATATTACATTTTTATACATATTTAGATGGATTAATATGCATGAATTTGATTCTAATTATTCTAAATTGTTAAGAATTGAGTTTTAATCATAAAATATGATAATATGTTTATTTCTAGTGCATTTTAACCTTTTTATAGGTTAAAAATGAACAAGAACAAATCCATAAGCAAATTCCCTCAAAATTACATATTGTCGGTCAAATTCAGAACTAAATTGAGTTCAAGAAGTGAACCGAAAGAAATTCCCAAGCTCAAGCATGAAGAGATTGGATGGAAGAGACTAAGAGAAGCTAATAAAGCAATCCCAAGCAAGAAAAAGTCATTTGAATCAATTTGAAAAACTGTCGGTTAAAGAAGAGATCCACTGCGCACAATGCCTCTGTTCCACTCAATTCTGGTATTTATCAGTGCAGAATTTGAAGAAAACTCTAGGAATAAAAGTTGTAGAGATTTGAGTTAGCTACGCGTAGGCGAAGACCTTGCATCAATCAGAGTTCGGAACGCAAAGTTATGGCCAAATTATGAACCGTGTGCCATAAGATCAGATTCTAGTACGAATGAATAAGATTTCAATTTATGAACTTTGACACGTTGTTTTATTTGTGTAATTTATTTTCCATGAATTTAATAGATATGTTTAGCTAGTTCGTTAGTTAGGGGTCTGTAAAGACCAGGTATGCCGACGAGGTAATTTTTTGGACGCAATTTCAATTATAATTAATTTTCTATAAGTTAATAGGTCATTATAAATCTTATTTTTATTAAATTATTATCTTAATATGCTAATCACATATTTTTATAGTAAATTTAATAAAATATTTTTGACAAAAGAACCAAACTAGTTGGAATCGTTGTTTTTGCACTGAACCATATCTGGTCCAGTTAAAGAGTTGTCTATACTCTCTAAATTAATTAGTTTCGTGTCTTTATAATTGTAAACTAGAGTGCACTGTTTTCAATAGTAGTTTTAATCCTTACTTTTTGATACCGAAATCACCAATTTTGTGTTTTCACCGCCCGTTTTAGTTCAAATTTGATTTTAATCATGTTTTAACCTTTTGAATTAAATTATGGTTTTTGTTTAATATTTTTAAACTCAGTTTTAATAAAAGGTTTTATAATGTCAAGCACTACTTCACTTTAATAAACAAATGTTTTCAATAAAATTAAGTAATGCAAATTGATTCCATAATTAGTATTGGTACGTATAGTTCATGTTATGCATGAATTATTGCGAAAAATACGAGTTTATGAAATCAATTAGCTTGTGAAAGGTAGGCTGATTTTTAAAGAAAAATTAATTAGAAAATGATTCCCGGTCCACCGAATTGCCCGTTGTGTTGCCCGGAACTTATGGATACCCCTAACGCTTTTTATTCTTAATTTTAGTTTAAGTTTTTTACGCGTTTAATTAATTTAGTACGCTGTTTTTATTAGTTATTTTATTTAGCCCTTTTTGCATGTTAATTTTATATTAGTTTTGTTGCTTTTAGCATAGTAATATTTCGCTACATTTAGGAATAGTCTTAATTTTATGTTTTATTTAGTTATATTGTCTGAGTTTGTTTAGCTATCAATTTACATTCCATTCTCTCCAAATTTCATTTTTTCCATATTTTTCTCATATTCCTCTTGAAAGAGACTTTCCTAACTCAAAGAACTACCCTCCTCCCCGTGAATCAATCTTAGACTTACCGAGTATTTATTACTTGACCGACCACCTGTAATTGGGTGTAATAACCTGCATTATTTTTGCCGAGTCAATGGGAAACGACCATGAGTGTAAAATAATGGGGATTGGTACGATTCAACTAAAGATGCACAACGGGGTAATACGTACTCTTGCTGATATCCGGTATGTTTTCGATCTGAAGAAGAATTTGATCTCTTTAGGGGCTCTTGATTCTAATGGGTATCATGTAATACTCGAGGGTAGAAGTTTGAAAGTTCTCTCTGCGGCTATGGTTGTGATACGAGGGAAGAATGAGGGTAATCCCTATTTTCTTCAAGGATGCATAGTGACTGAGTTTCCTTTGGTTATAACTAAAGAAACAGACACGATGAGGTTATGGCATATGCGATTGGGTCATGCCGAGGAGAAGGTTATGACAATGTTAAGTAAGCAAGGGCTACTTAAGAGCGCAAAAAACTGCAAACTAGAGTTTTGTGAGCATTGTGTGCTTGAAAAACAGACTAAGGTAAAGTTTGGGACAGGGGTACATTGCACGAAAGGAGCATTTGATTATGTGCACACAGACATTTGGGGGCCTACAAAGACTCAATTATTGGGTGAAAATAATTGCTTTGTGACTTTTGTTGATAATTAGTCAAGGATAACTTGGGTCTATCTCATGAAGCATAAGGACTGGGTCTTTGATGTGTTCTTAAAATGAAAGGCGATGGTTAAAAATTAGATTGGTAGGAAAATTAGAGTGTTCAGGTCAGACAACGGCAGGAAGTACACTTGTGATCCTTTTAAGGATTTCTGCTAATGGGAAGGTGTTCACCACTTCACGGTTTAGGATACACCTTAACATAACGGTATAACAGAGAGGATGAATTGTACGCTCCTTGAAAATATGCGGTGTATATTTTTTAACAAAAATTTGGATAAGCAATTTTGGGCAGAGGCCTTATCTTACACTACGTTATTGGTTAATCGTTTGTCATGCTCGGGAGTGGAATACAAAACACCTATAGAGGTGTGGACCAGATCTCATGCTAGTTACAACAATATTCACGTTTTTTTATGTCTGGCTTATTATCATGTTCATGATGAGAAAATTGACCCTAGGGCTCGTTAGGCAATATTCTTAGGCTTTTGTGTTGAGGTAAAATGTTATAAATTATGGTGTCTTTAAAGCAAGAATATCGTGATTAGTAGGGATGTAATGTTTGACGAGGCATCTATGCTGAAGGCGTCCTTACCGACAAATAGTGGTTCTCCGATCCCGATTAAAAAGAAGAACAAGTCGAGCGAGATAGTGGTGAAAATGAAAGTGACTACTCCCATTAATACTTAATTTACGGATTCGGTAAAGAAGTCCAACGAGGATGAGACGACTCCCGGCGAGGGGTCGAAAATTTCAGTGGCAAAATTGGGTCAACAATAGGCGATACCGTCTTTATTAGTGGAAAGGAGTATAGGGCTCAACGTGCACCGATTCGATATCGGTATGAACACATGGTGGCGTATGTATTAATAGGTTACGAGGATGAGCTGACTTTGTATCAGGAAGTTATGGACTCTAACGAAAATACTAAGTGGAAAGTGGCCATGGAAGATGAGATGGAGTCTCTCCAAAAAAATGGCACTTAGGAACTATGCGATTTGACGAAGGGGAAGAAACCTATCAGGTGCAAGTGGATTTTCACTAAGAAAGACGGGGCTCCTGGGTCTGGTGTTCGTTTCAATGCAAGGTTGGGAACCAAAGGTTATGCGCAAAAGGAATGAATGGCTTATAAAGACGTGTTATCCTCGGTTATAAAGCACACCTCCATCCAGGCATTGTTGGCTATGGTAGTGCAATTTGATCTTAAACTTGAACAACTCGATGTCAAAAATGTATTATTGCATGGGGACCTAGAGGAAGAGATCTATATTTCTCAGCAGGAGGGATTTTGTTGGTAAGGAAAATAGTGTGCGCAAACTTTGGAAGTGGTTGTACGGATTAAAGCAGTCCCCTAGTCAATGGTACAAAAGGTTTGACACTTTCTTGATCGCGTGAAAGTTTACTCGGAGGGAATTTGATCATTGTGTTTATTTCAAAAGGCTTGGATTTGGCAATTTCATCTATTTACTTTTATACATTGACGATATGATCATTGTTTTCCGGTGCTTGGTGGAGATAAACGTATTAAAAGCTCAGTTAAGTAAGGAGTTTGAGATGAAAAATATGGGCAGAGCGCGAAAATTTTTGGGGATGAAGATTGTGCGAGATAGTAAAAGGGAATGATTGTGTCTTACACAAAGGCAATATCTTAATGATTGTGTCTTACATAAAGTCAATATCTTGAGAAAGTTGTTGCTCAATTCAAGATGGAAAACTCAAAATCGGCAAGTGTCCCATTAGCACCGCACTTTAAACTCTCGGCAACGATGGCTCTTAGCTCCAAGGTGGACGTGGAGTACATGGCTCAAGTTCCTTATGCAAGTGCGGTTGGGAGTTTGATGTATGCCATAGTATGTACTCAACCGGATATTGCTTATGTAACGACCCGAATTTTCTAAAGTACTTATTTACTCAAAATTAATATATGCATATATTGTAAATTGATATTTTTCTCTTATTTGTTTTGTGGTGCATTTATTTTGTGGCCAATTTATTATAGTGTGTTAAAAATTATAATTTAATATATATATGATTAGTTTTGAAACCTAAAGTTTTGATATGTTCTCATATGAAAATTCATATCTTTTATCATGTTGAGAATTTTTGTGTGAAACTAATTTTGTTTTAAACTATACTTGATGAGCTTCAGTTTGAGCACAAATTTTACTACATTCAGATTTTTAATGAATTAGTTATGATTTTTGAAAGTTGACCTAACCGTGTTGTGAGTTTGACCTGCGGGAATTAGAGAAAAAGAAAATTAGTTTGAGGTTTTGAGTAATTATAATTAGATGGGCCACTAGGTTAATTTAATGGGTTAATTTATATGTATTCTTTTATTTATTATAAGAATTATTTTAGTTGGCCTAATTGAGATGAGAAAAATCCTAGTATGAATATAAGTAGGTTATTAGCCCATATAGGGTTTCAGGGGAGAGGAGAAAACTACGTATCATAGTATGGCTGTTTGTAGAGAAGAAGAGACACAAGAGAGGGCCCGAGTAAACGCATAATACTTTTGGTTCTTCCCCTTTCGATTATCTAGTGAGTGTTTCTCACCTTTATTCTGTGGATTTTGATACATACATATATATATATAACCTATTTGTTCTAAGTCAATTTATATTGGCGGCTCTTTTAGATTTCTTTTGGTTCATCAATTTAAGTTTTACTATTTATAGTGAGTGATTCTCACCCTCTTCTTGTGGTTTCTATTTGTACATATTGTTTTGATTTTCTTTTGACCTAATTTTTGAGAAAGTAGTTTATTGTATTTTTATTCAATTGATTATAAGTTTCTTAACGACAAACCTCAATTATATGTCCTTATTAAAATCTCAGAAAAATACATAGACTAATATTATGAGTTTGAAAGTATTGTGGCTTTGGAATTGGAGTAATATGATTTTTAATTTGGGATATATTAATTTTACAAAAACAGAGTGTTAAAATACTTAATATTGATCAGATTGCTGTCACACATCTGTAGTTTTGAGTTCGGTTTGGGTACTAAACTTTTGTGTAAAATTCTGGAAATATTTGTCAAGTTAATATCGTGTGTTAGGAGAATCAGGGCTTTGGAATTGATCGAATATGATGTTTATGTTGAGAGTTATTGAAGTTACAAAAACAGTGCGTAGCAAAATCTAATGCTGGACAGATTGTATACCTGTTAGCAAAACATTCATAACTCCTAGAATATAAATGATTTTTAGTTGAATCCAATTTCATATGAAACTAGACATGGCTGTCTATATTGTGTAATTTTTCTGGAATTTTTATATTGTTCGTTTATCCCTAGAATTTCTGTGAAATTGATGATTGTGCCGATTTAAGATGTTGTTTGTGCTCTTGCTTTATTTAGTTTTTTGTGCAATGTAACTTATGTTTTAAAATAATTTTATTAATAGCCTTTAAAATTGGGATTATGAGGTTCTAAAAGGATTTGTGGTATGATTGTATTTACTTTGTGAAATTGTTAACTTGATTGACGTTTGGAATACTATGAACAATACATAATTAGTGGAATTATTTGTCTTAAGCTTTTAGACCTGATATTTAGTAAATGTGTGAGTATGATTTTGTTTTTGGGACAAGTCTATATTCTTGTTGAGATTGATAGTAAAGTTTCTTTTAGTATTAGAGTTGTATCGACTATGAGTTGGTTTTATTAAAATTGACTAGAGAAGTCATAGGAAAATTCCTTAATTACGCCACTGCTCCCTTGTTATGATTTTATATTGGTTTTGATTCAACACTTGGGTGGATTTCCCATGATTTTTGTAAAAAGAAAACTTTGGTGAAAGCGAATGGAATTTTATGATCTTGACTGTAAGCCAGATGGTGGCTTGTGATGTTTGTTGTACTCGTTCTATTGTCGAGTGGATTATATGTGATTTTACTCGCAGAAGGGCGAGTGTTTTAGCGTGCAAACGTATAAGTAGCCTTCCGAAGAAGGTCGGAACTTTAGACGATATGCCCGTGCGGGTTCCGATTCGGAGTGGCCGCTAGTTATACTGGGAGACACAGGGCAGGATGATCTGTGTAGGCCATGGGAGAGTATGGCGAGGTGGCATGTAATTAAGGTGCACACGCTAACTTAAGTGTCTAGTGGTTTCAAGTCTAGTGTTTTTAGGATGACGTACTTTAAATTATGTAATGCTTCGCTGGGACAATAGACAGTTTGTATCGTCATGTTAATTTGCATTTGCAATCTTGGACACTGTTATGGAATATTTAATGGTAGAATTTAGCGATTTTTCGCGATATTTTATTGGAAACGACATTCTGCATATTTTTCGTTCTTTGAGTTTTCCGAGATTCGAAATGGTTTGAACACAAAATGTATATTTATGTTTATGTGTTTTTCTTATTTATTTTCGAGTAATTTAAGTTTAACATTTCTAATGCAGGATGGTAGGATGTACTAATATTCTTTGCAGGTCTTGGCCTACCGTATTATAATGGAATGTTATTAATAGTTTTGGTAAGTGTACGGGGTAAGAAACTACTTGCTACTACTTTGTCGAGAAACTATTCTTTTTGTCTCGAAAAGTGTGTGAAACTATTCGTCTTGCCATGTAGTGAGATTTGAGTTAATTGTATTAGATATGTACATATGAATTATGTGTTTGCATCATGGACATATTGGGTGATACAGAATCAACTCATACCAGTATTTATATACTAACCTAAGTTGTCTCCATGCTTCTTGGGTACGTTCTCTTTATGAGCGTAGCCCAGTTTTGCAGGTATATATTAACGTGCTTCGTTGATCGTGCTAGGAGTTTTACTTGAAGTTTATTTTCTTTTATTTTGTAAATTGTATATAGTTTGTTGGACTTTGGGAACGGCAACGGTTTAGATACTCTGGCCAACTATTTTAATAAAGTAATTCTATTTCGTTTTTATTATGTAATTGAACTTTTTAAATAAAGTTTGGATATTAAAGTTTTGTTTATTCCGCAAACATTTGTAAAGGATGTTGATTTAAGATTAAATTTTAGTTTTTGAGAATGAGTTTTAAGTTAATTGTTGTTTTTAATTTTCACCCCCGGTAGTTGGACAGGCGAGTACATGTGTATTAATTGGGTATTCGGGGTCCAAAAATCGGGGTGTGACAGCTTAAGTCGTGAACATTGTTAGTAGGTATTTGGCGAACCCTAGAAAACCGCATTGGCAAACCGTTAAGTGGGTTGTACAATATCTACGGGGTATGATGGATAACAGGTTAGTATTTGAAAATTCCAGAACGACAACTATTGAGAGTTTTATTGATTCAGACTACGCCGGACCAAGATAAGCGGAGATCAACTATGGGTTATGTGTTTACATTAGGTAGTGGTATGTTGTGTTGAAGGCCAATGATTCAAAGTTTGATAGTGTTGTCTACCACAAAAGCGGAATATATTGGGTAACGGAGGCGGTCAATGAGGCGGTCTACCTCAGTGATTTAGTTAGTGGTCTCGGTTTGAAGCCAAAAAAAATGGTGGTGCACTGTGACAGTCATAGTTCAATTCATTTTGCGAAGAATCAAATTCATTATGTAAGAACCAAGCATATTGATGTCCGATATTACTTCATCCAAAAAATTATTAAAAACGGTGTTGTAAATCTGGTTAAGATAGGCACCAAGGATAATCCAGAAGATATGTTGACAAACGTTATCCCGTTGGCCAAGTTTAAGTAGTGCTCGACGTTGGTCAACGTCCTTAGGTATTGATGCCCTTCGGGGGGGCAGTGGTCTTAAGGGAATAACAGGAGTGATAAGGTCTTATTCGATGAATTGATCATGGTGGAGTGCATTGAAGTCTTGTGGAGCATCGCCATGGTGAATAATTGAAGATTTGGCTCCGTATAGGAATTATATTCCTATTTGGTTTTATATTGTCAAATTCTTAATTAGCTTTGTATTGTCCAATTCCTAGTTGAATTTTTATTATCCAATTTCTAATAGGTTTTAACTTTGTGCAATCTTAGACTCATGAGATTTATACCCTATAAATAGAAACCTTGTTATAGGTTTTATTTGTGAATTTTATTAAATTGTTTACTAGCTGGATTAGAGAGTATATTTTAGAGATAATATTGAAAGCTCTAATTGGCGGTTAGGGTTTTCTTTATGCGTTGTACTTGAAATTAGTCTCATCAATAATAGCTATCACCCGGTGGATTAGTGGTGGTTTTTCCGATACCACCAAATTGCTTGCGTGCTTGGTTAGTTGTTTTCTTCTTTACTTTTTTATTTTTCGTATTGCTTAAATATTAATTGTGCTTATTTCTTTAATTATTGTACAAATAATTGTCCTATTGATCTTACGCTTATGCTAAAGCTTGTTCTAGTGGTATCTTAGCACAACACATTTTACGTTTTAAATAATTTTAAAAACATGTCAGGTTATGTCCCTCAAATGTCCCATAAGTGCATGCATGTGTCCCTTGAGTGTCCCATCAGGTGAGACACTTTTGGCAAGTGTTGGACACGTGTCGTATCCTCTAACAGGTGCCTTTATATCCTGTGGGTATAAGATATGACCACGACATTCCTTAGAATAGTGTTCGTGCTATCGAGAGTTTGTATTTGGATTGACTATGAGTTAACTAACAGTAATGAGAATGAGAATCACACTTTATATATATAAGATTTGGAACACACGGTTTTGTAATGCTTAATTCTTTATTAATTGTCCATTATTCAAAAAAACTAAGGCAATAAATTAAATTCACATAAGGTAGAATTTTTAGTTCTGAACATTTGAATGGGTCAATTGTCCGACCTTAATTATGTTTGAATAACTTTGCCCGTCACCATCTTCATTGATACAATGGATGATACTTTTATTCAGTCGAATATAAACCTATATATATACTTGGTACTTAGGAGTCAAGTAAGTCATTAACAAGCTTATACTCTGTCCTAAAAAACCGAATAACAGGAACCTTACTAGCTTCTTAAAGACTGAATGAAAAGCAGGAGTGAAACCAAGTGCTTTGTGGAGTGGACATATAACCTTTAATATAACCTCAGCCTTAAATGTTTTGAACTCATCCAAAGACTACGATTTTTCATGTATAAGAAATAAGTAACCATATATAGAATAGTCGTCTATGAATGTTATAAAGTATAGTTGACCATTCTAAGAAGCTGTAGGGAATGGACAACAAATATCTGTATGGATTAATTCTAAGACGTCCCTTGTCCAATTAGCACCTATTTTCTTTGTTTTAGTGTGTTTTCCCTTGATACACTAAACACAGATATCAAAATCTGAAAAATCGAGGGAGTCCAAAATCCCATTAGTCACAAGCCGCTCAACTCTAGATTTAGAGATGTGACTTAGGCGTTTGTGCCATAATGAGGCTAAATTTTTCTTATTTAATTTACGCTTAGTACCACATGATTCCACATGCAAGGTTTCATTATTAGATGAAATAGTTTCTAACAAATATAGATTATCAAAAGTATTAAGTAAACTGGTACCAACAATATTCGAATTAATAGACAAACTAAAATTCTAATTTCCAAAAAAACAATAATATTCAAATTTGTCCAATGCAGAAATATATACTAAATTCCATCTAAATGACGGTACAACAAAGGTGTCTTTTAATTCCAAATTGTAACCATTACTTAATAATAATCTAAAATGCCCTACTGCCTCCACCTCTACTGATTTGCCATCATCCACATAGATACGTCTTTCAGCATTAGTTGGCATTCGGGAATCGAGAGTGCAGGCAACCCTGCATAGAAACACAAATGTGAATAGTAGCACCAAAATCTATCCACCAAGTATTTCTTAGTACTGAAGCTAAATTGATCTCAAAACAAAACAAAACATGAAATGTACCTTTCTTTTCACGCCAAGCCCCAAATTTGGCACAATCCTTTTTCTTGTGTCCAATCTTACCACAAAAGAAACAACCATTTTTAATATTATGTTTCTTTTGCTCCTAGCCCTTAGGAACAACAACTTCTTTTCCTCTATCCATTCTTTTGCCTTTGCCCTTAAAGGTGCTAGCCAAATGAGTACTTTCAGTCTTATCTTGCTTCAATCTCTCTTCTTCTTGCACACAAAATGAAATGAGCTCATTAAGAGTCCATTTCTCCTTTTAACAGTTATAACTAACCTTAAATTGATTAAATTGTGCAGGGAGAGAGATGAGAACCAAATGCACTAATAAATCATCCGATAAGTCAACTTTTAGTACCTTAAGCTTTGAAGCAAGATGAGACATCTCCATGATGTACTTACGAACATTACCCTTGCCCTTATATTTTATTGAAATCAAGTTTGCTAAAAGCGTGCTTGTTTCAGCTTTATCGTTTTTAGTAAAACACTTCTGAATTTTCAAAAGAAACTGACTGGAAATGGTAACGTCATCTGTTATTACACCCCTGAAAACATCTGGAATCCCATGCTTCATGATCATTAGATTTAGCCTGTTGGAACGATCCCACTTCTCAAAGTACGTAATTTTTTCAGAAGTACTATGGTCAGTGAGATCATTTGGTTTTGGCATTCTTAATGCTAAGTCAAGATCCATGCACCCGAGAGTGATCAATACATTCTATTTCTAGTCTTTAAAGTTAGTTCCATTTAACATCAAAACATTGTTCATATTTGCAGATATAGAAGTAATAATCATTATAGCTGAATGAAGAACAGAAGTGAACTAAATTAACAATAATGCTCACATCAAATTACCAAATAAATAGTCTTTAAATTCATTAATTTTATCGCAACATTTCAAGATACCTAGCACAACATTAATACCAAATCTTTGGACATTAGTATTAATTGTAAGTAGTACTCTTGTTGTAATGATCAAATATTGACAATAAGTTATGTCAAATAATAAATCTATTTTTGGATTGATTTATTATTCACATTAGTTTACCTTGATAATTGTCACATATTTACCATCATAAATGTATATGGAATTCGGCCAAATATGAGCCCCTCTTTGGATTGGTTAATATTCACATAAATTAAACAAACACAAACATCTAATCATTATTTATCTACAAAAGATAGATCACTTTGGTAACATCTTATGTAAATATTCCTTAATAGAATGTTTACACAAGTAATAAAAAATAATAGATGTCGCATGTAATTAATCAAATTTATTATGATCAAAAATGTTCCGATTACTGTGTCACTGCTAAAAACAGTGACAACTCTGGAAAAACTGGCCAATACTATAAACAGTGACAATTCTAACGCACAAAAAACTATTTATCTTCTTCATCAATTTTTTTTTGAAATTTTTCCCATATATATATATATACTAGGGTATGCCCGTGCGTGAGGGTACAAAATAGCGAAAAAATTAAATCTATGTTTATGGACAACGAAAATTATTTATGTTCATCTACTATACCTATGGCATGATAATTCATTAGTAGTAGAAGCTCAATTTTTACTCTTTTTTTTCTAAAGTAAAATTATAATAAACTCAAAACTTATTTGTGTTTTAGTAATTTGTGTTTTTTTAAAAAATAGTTAAAAAAATAAAAAGAAATAGTTTATAAAAAAACACAAACTAATTAAAATTAAATAAGTTTTGAGTGCCCTCGGGCACAGGCATAACATAAAATTGTGTATGATATATATATTTTATTCACTTAACGCAAATAACAAAATGATATTACATTGTCGATCACTTTCCAACCGAATCCATCATGATCAGTTTAAAATTAATACAAATCAATAAATCGTATTCGTATTCCAATGTCCACATCAGTAGGTTTAGCAATAGTTGCGTATTTAGTCGTATTCAACTTAATTATCTCAGATTATTTGTTAAAATAACAAATATAGTTTAAATATTATTTTTTCTCCAAGGAAAAGAAAGTCATTCATTTAAATCCAAAACGATAACATCTAAAATTCAATAAAGTACCATATGAATATGATCCAAATCAATTATTGACATGTTTAGGGAAAATATCAATTAAGAAATACAAAAGGTTAGTAATCATTTGTGTTGGATATATTTCACACAATAGAATGCATGTTACTTATTTTACCACCAATCAATCTCAATTCGTATTACTTTTTTTTTTGTCACAAATTAAGTCTCACTTTTTTTTTCTTATATCTCAAATTAAGGGTTTCATATAAAATATATCATTTTTAGGAAATACTCATATTATTATATTAATTAAAATTTTACAATTTTAAAAGTTATACGCAAGGGGAAAGAGGGGGAAGGGGAGAGTGTAGGGTTGGGGGGTAATTGATGGGTGATAGGTGTAAGTAAAGAGAGATAATAAAGTGAGAAAAAAAGTGGAGTTTCTAGAATATATATTTAAATAAAAAAACGTGAGGTGTGATTTTAACTATTGGATTATATGAGAAATATGCATTTTAACCTTTAGATTGTCCATGTATGACAATAGTTACATAAAATATCCTTTATTAACTCTCTTTACTTAATGGTGGCTAAACTTAATGGTTGAAACGGATTAATTTAACAAAATCTCAAAAAAGTAATTAATCGGAAGAAATCGAAAATAAGAATAAAATCACATGTAAAACAAATAGTGGTTTAGGGTTGAAAACAAATTATCTGAATTTTACATATTTTAATTGAGAGGTTCAATGAACAAAAATACAGCTTTAGTGTGATTACGTACATTATATCTGGTTGATTCAACATTTCAAAAATGCCATTGAAAGAATTGAAATGTTAACCAGAAAATTATCGTTTCAAAGTTAGAATAATCGGTCATAGCAATGAAATCATCTATAAAAAAATAGTCATTTAAGATTGAAAACAAATTCCATTGAATTGAGAGGTTCAATGAACTAAAACACAGTTTTAGTGTAATTATCTTCTATGTAAAATTAACTATTTTATTAGCTTTATTTTCTTTTTATTTTTTATTTTTTTTACTTTTTTTTATAACATTTTTTTTTGTGTTTTGGTTATTGAATTTTTTTTTGTTAATTGAGTAGATAAAACGTAAAGCGAAGTTAAGGAAATCACAACTCAGATATACTAATAATTTTATTTTATTTTTAGACTTTTAAAATTATACTCAGTTTAATCTAATTAATTCCATAAGATAATTTTTTTATTTCTTTTTGCCATAGGATTTAGTACATTAGTTATGTACGTCAAAAAAATTAATTTAAGACACCTGAAAAGGAAAAGAAAAACTGTAAATTAGAGCATAACTAATTATTCTTTCAATGGCATTTTTCAAATGTCAAACCAATAAGATATAATATACTTAAAAATATCGTTTCAAAATTAGAATAATCAGTCGTGTTTTAATCATTTATGGTAAAAGTAAATGCATAGAAAGAGAAAATAGAGGTTTTTAATTTTACATTCTTATTCAAACAAATAGTACACAGATATACCTGATATTCAACCACGGGAAAGGGAAAAGTGAAACATGATTCCGTCAAAAATAATTAATATAAATTATTAGGTCACTATAAATTTTTTTTGTAAGTCTATCTCAACTGGTGGTTAAATTTAATTAATGGTTGAGATGGATCAATTTAACAAAATGTCAAAAAGGGAATTAATGGTAAGAAGTCGAGAATAGCAATAAAATCACCTGAAAAAAATTAGTTATTTAAGGTTGAATACAAATTTCATTGAGTTTTTTATGGAATTAATTAGATTATCTTATGGAATTAATTAGATTAAACTTAATATAATTTTAAAAAGTCTAAAAATAAAATAAAATAATTAGTATATCTGAGTTACGGTTCCCTTAGTTTCGCTCTACGTTTTATCTACTCAATTAACAAAAAAAGGATTGCCAATAATAAAAAAAAAAGTAAAACGTAAAACTAATAAAATAGTTAATTTTACATAGAATAAGATTTAAAGAGGGTGTTAAATAAATATCCTTATGCTTAGCTCTTGTATTAAAATAGTAAATTACCTTATTAATTTTAAAATTGTATCAAAACATAACTAAATAAATTAGAGGCATAAGGGCTTATTCTAATAATAACATAATTATAAATGACACTTAAAAATTAGTCTTGTAAATTAAGGACACTGTACAAACAAGACACTAATACTTTTTCCTTATAATATCTCATGTCTCATTATGACACTAACAGGAACGAGAAGGTACTAAATGCAACCAGAATATGCTAAATGCTGTCCAGAAGGTGCTAAATGCATTTAGCACCAACCCGAATGTGCTAAACGTATTTAGCACCTTCTGAATAATAACCAAAATGTGCATTTAGCACCTTCTAGTTGCTGTTCAAGAACAATAATCAAAAGGTGTTAAATGCATTTAGCACCTTCTGGTTGCTGTACAGGTGGTACTAAATGCATTTAACCCTTTTTGGTTGTAGTGCTAAATGCATTTAACACCACAACTAAAAAGTGTTTAACGCATCTTGCAGCAACCAGAAAGTACTAAATGCATTTAACAACGCATCTAGCATCAACTAAAAAATGTTAAATATATTTAATACTACCGGAATAACAACCAAAAAATATAAAATCTAATCGAAAAAGGTCCATATTCCTTCTCATTGATATGATTTAATTTTGACCCTTCATATTCTAAATAGAAAATATAATAATTAATCAATGCAAATATCTACCTTTTACATTTTAAATAACTTTAAAAATCTGCCACGTTGTGTCCTTCAAATATTCCATAAGTGTCATGCACGTATTGTAACGCCCCGAATCCCACACCCCGGGGTAGCGGGGACGCTACGGTATCCACCTATAGGGCGGATATAAATTTGGATAATGGACGCACATAAGACCAACTAAAGTTCCCTATAAATAAATCTAAAAATTTTACACGATACAAACTGTTGACCAAATCACAAAAACATTATCAAACTCATTAAATATAAAAGTCATATATACATAAAACCATAAGTTCTCCACAAAATATTATTAATAAACCCCAAAAGAAACAAACCAAAGTCTTCTACATGAAAACTACACAAGGTTTAGTTGGTATTAATGATCTACTCTATCGCATGCAACCTCATCCTTTCCCCTTTTCCTTATCATCTACAACACGATCAGATTGTATACCTGTGGAGGAAAAACGTGAGCTAAAAAGCCCAATGGAAACACGAGTGCAAAATGAAACTAATAATTGAACTATTAAAATTATAAACAAGTATAATAAATAAGGCTCCAAAGTATAATGGAATTCAACAAAGGACATAATTATGCCTCATTAAACTCATATAAGAATCATAAACAATGTTGGCACTTTGTTAAGGGATATATAAATTATAAAATCGACACATTTAATTTTATTGTGTAGAGGATAAATAACCGAATATAAATTTCGGATAAACTAGTAACACATACATAATGAATGGTTACTTCATAAATGCTAATGTGGTGGTCCCCATTCCGGGGGCTTCTCACCCCGTGGCGGTGGCACCTCTTACTTGCTTCTGTGCACGGTTTCTGGTCTTTTCATCCGAGGGGCTCTTCGTCCCAACTTACAAACCAACCACAAATACAAGCACAAGTACAATATCCATACAATACACAATTTACCTTAAATGTGTCTTTAAACCAAGTTTAAGTACCAACACTAAAGTAAATTCCATAAATATTTTTTTTTAAAGTAAACTTATTCAATTTTACCAATAATTTACGGGCAAAGTTTTACAGAAATGGGGATTCTCAAACCGACCACCTACGGCCACCGATCGAGAAAACCAAGCTAGGAAATGGACTCACCATGCCAAAAACTTGAGAAATCCACAATAACCAATTCAATTATTATTTATTTTTACAAATAAAACAACTACAATATATTCCTCCAAGAATTATAACTTAATAAGCATCTTAGATTCTCAAATTCCATCATAAAAGTGATCTAGTTCACTAGTCAAAATAATTAATCCAAACGTTGGAGAATAATATGAGATATAATACAAAAATTTTAATATTTCCGCGTAGAAATCGTTATCATCCACCAAACTTGCAAAATTCACCAAAAATTCATTTTTCATCCTTTTGAGTGATTCCAATGCCATATGCTAGATATTGAACCATATTTTGAAATACATACTTAATATCTAACATCACTCATCAATAACCAGCTCGAAATATACCAAAACAGTAGCAAAAATCCATTTTTGCTTACTTAAACATTTTAGTAAACCCATATAACAATCAAACTTGCAAATTCATATATCAAATACCATCATCACAACTTCATAGTTCAATTAATAGAAATTTAGAAAATCATCTCTTCTCTAAAATAGCAAATCTAAGATTCATATGGATGGAACTCAAAATTAACATTCTAGAGTATAAAACATGTAAATTAGAGTAGAGAAGAGAAGTTTACTCATGTTCCCACCTCAAATAGAGGATTGATGAAGAATTGAAGTAGTTGTGTATGAAGAGTTTGAAGGATCCTTGGATGAATTGAATGATTCAAAGGAGGAGGATGATGAAATCTTGTTGATGATGTTCTTAGCTTGTGATTTCTAGTAGTAGAATGGATTTAGTAGTTTAATTTGTGCTGAATCAAGGTTTTAGGATGAGGGAAATAGAGAGAAAGCTCTGTTTTTTCGTGGGTTTGGAGAAGGAGAAAATGAGAAGTGTGTAGAAGAGAAGAGTATAAGTGGAAAAAAAAGAAAATTACCAAAATCCCCTGTTTTTACGTCACTGTGCCTGACCAGTATCTTAGGAGCTATTTTTAGGCTACTAAATGTCCGAACTAGAAAATTTTCAGTAGGAAGAAGTTTTAGCTCTTCGAGTCTTCTTTCTAACGATATAAAGAACGCCAAAATCAGAGTTCTGAGCGAAAAGATATGATCGAAATGGTAACACTGCACAATTGTCTAAAATATTTTTATCCATAACACCAAAGTGACATATTGGAACATTCGGACTTGTCTAAGTGTACGAATAAATCGGACAATTAGCTAACTAAATTAAGAATAAATACACCTATTATTTATTAGACTTGTTTATAATTTTAATAGTTCAATTATTAGTTTCATTTTGCACTCGTGTTTCCATTGGGCTTTTTAGCTCACGTTTTCCCTCCACAGGTATACAATCTGATCGTGTAGTAGATGATAAGGAAAAGGGGAAAGGATGAGGTTGCATGCGATAGAGTAGATCATTAATACCAATTAAACCTTGTGTAGTCTTCATGTAGAAGACTTTTGTTTGTTTCTTTTGGGTTTTATTAATAATATTTTGTGGAGAACTTATGGTTTTATGTATATATGACTTTTATATTTAATGAGTTTGATAATGTTTTTGTGATTTGGTCAACAGTTTGTATCGTGTAAAATTTTTAGATTTATTTATAGGGAGCTTTAGTTGGTCTTATGTGCATCCATTATCCAAATTTATATCCGCCCTATAGGTGGATACCGTAGCGTCCCCGCTACCCCGGGGTGTGGGATTCGGGGCGTTACAAAGTTGGTATCAGAGGTCATTGGTTCAAATTCCCTTTGCCGTGGGATATTGGGTAGATTAAGATCATGCATTTTCGTTCTGCGTAAAGGTGAGGGAAGTTGAGTTTTTAATTTTCGTAAGCACATGTGACAATCGAGTTATATTATAGTCAACTGCTGGCCAACGGATGACTATCTTATAAAGCAATTGTCTACTGTAGCTAACTAGAGTTGAACTCAATGACCCACACTATCTGCTGGTATTTAAGTTTTGCCTTGACCATATTTTTGAGATACTCCTTGTATTTAGAGCTAAATTTTAAATTTCAATAAGTATGAAGATTGCGGATTAATTTTTCTTATTTTAAGGCTTTTGTGTAATCACTCGGAATATTATTTGAGTTTAATTCTGAATCTCATATTGTTTGATTTATTGGTTTTGTTTTTGAGATCTTGGATAGTCGTGGTATTGGGATCATTGTGACCTCACTAATTGGTGGAGAAATAAAACTAGTTGAAACCTACAACGATCTTTCTGGCATCCTTGTCTTGAATTCTTGCATTGAATTTCCTACTTTGTACTCGATGACTTAAATACCACTGATGCGAATTTCATTTTCTTTTGCGACTTACCTTAAGGTTGTATGTCAATCTCATGAATTTTAGTAAAAGCACATATTTAGAATGACCGAATTTAGCTCTATTACTTTGAGATCTCATTGTATTCCCGCCACTATTAAGTGACATCAAATCGGATAGTTTCTAGACTGACAGTGGAAGTATGAAGGGTGTGCAGGAGTCGTTAAAGTTTTCTTGAAAATGATATTAACGTGTATTGAAGAATATTTGTTGCATATATATATATATGTGTGCTGTTATAAGTGAGTTTCATTGCAGATAGTAAGAAATGAAAAGGGTAGATGGAAATGAAAGGGGTATAGAAAAAAAATAAAAAAATGGGGTTATGCTTTAAACAATCACAAGTAGAACATCTCATGAATGTTTGTACAAAGCCCTCACTAGAGGTGCGCATTATCTAGTCACTCAAAAAAGGCCGAAGAATCTGAAGATCATCAGCACCAAAATTCAAAATAGTACTTAAATCAGAAGAAGAATAATCAGAAAAATCATGGCGAATATCCCCTAAAGCTGTCCAGTCAGGGCCCGTTGTTTCGGCAAAATCCGCAACAAAATTATCTAGCGAAGATTTTGATAAAAGACCGTCCGAGGCAGCCTGGTAAACGGAGTCCAAGGTAGCCTGGTCATAGGATGGATTCGGAAATGACGGCAAATTCACTTCAGTTAGAAAAGCCCCATTTTCTATAAGATCCACAGTAGGCGGAGGGATCTCAAATGCAATCTCTTCTGCCGACATAAAGAGCCTTAAAAAACTTCCGGGAGCAGGTTCTGGAAGATTCATGGCAGTCGGAATAATAGCAAGCATGTTATTTTCTGCCGAAAAAGGGAAACTCGAGGAACCTCCAGGAGGAGCAAAGGAGCATAACGGGTTAACGCATGAAGATCCCCTTTCTAACCGAGCCTCTAATGCCGTCACCCGTGCCTGTAACTCGTCCACCTTCTGTTCAAGAGAAGCAAGGAGAGTAGTACAACCTCTAATGGGATTCTCTATTCTTGCCGTAGCTTCAAGGAGATATGAATTGAGAGTCTCAAGACGCCGATCTTCGGGGACATCTTGCAAAAATGATGCAACGTTCCTCACCCCAAAAATAGTGAAGATTGTGTGATAATCCTGACGATCAATCACATTTGGAAAACATTTGGCGTATTCACAAGATAGAGGACATCTCTTGTGGCTATAAGCGTAAGCCACACATGGAGGACCTGCAAAGCAGTGAGTGTTCGACATTATTTCAGTTTATTTTGTGAGAGAAACTGTAAAAATGGCGTTGGAAGAAATGAATGGTGTTAGAAAAAGATAGATTGTGTTTTGAGGAAGATGAAGAGGGATAAGAGAAAAGGGCACGAATATCGATTTCGAAAAAGACGAAAAATTTGTCTAAAAAAAAAGGGAAGGGAGATCCGACAGGGGGACCCAACAGCGAATAACTTTCGCCGAAAGAAAAAAGGGTGCAAAGAGAGGAAAAAAAATGTATATATATATATGTATTTATATATGTGTGATAATTTTTGAATCAAATTGTTATATGGTAATTTGGATCAAGTATGGTCAATTGTGGAAACTATTTTAATGTGCCGTTTTGGAAATTTCTTAGATAAAAATTGTATAGTATATACACTTTTGTATCTTGATTGTTTTGGATTTAAGTTTATGGGTTATGGGACTTTTTGTGGATATAAAGTCTTTATCTTCAAAAGATGACCTTTATACTTTATTTGTCCATATGTTTATGACTTTCTGAATATAGGAAAATAAGATGTTTTAAACGATGAGGTATAAAATACTTGAAATTCTTGATCCGATAAATGATCTTGTAGGACAACTTTGTACGAAATTTTGGTGTTGTAAAAGGACTATCGAATTGAATTGGCTACTTAACTAAAGGTAAGGAATTTCATAGTAACCAAAAGTCATCTTGTATTGTGGTATAAAATTATTACGATTTTCCTTCTTTATGGAGTAATATTTTTGGTTCAAGTGATCAATGATATGATCCGGAATAGGATTTCTGGTGACGTAAACATTTAAAAATTGTTCGATTTATACTTAGGGATGTGAATATCGTTGGGTCATGAGATTTATGAGATGTGAAAAGGTGAGGAATAGATTATGATCTAATGGGTGTATACTTATGGTTTCTATACATTTGGGATTATGATTCTTTATACTCATTTACATTTGAGTAACCTAAGTTTATCCCTATAAAATTTGTGTGTTATGAGTATGTGATAAGCGTAGTGGTTTGAATTGAGGGAATCTCAAATTCTTTATGAGAATGTTGGGGTATACGATTTCTTCTTCAATTGCTATAAGACTTCTATTTGGAATGAGATCTTGTACAGATGTTTACAAGTTACAATTGTGGATTATTTATAGTTTACCCATTAGAGCCAATGAAGTTGAATCAAGCTTATTATTATGGAATGAACCTCAATTATTCTTTATTTTTATAGTATCCCTCGTCATAAAGATTCCTTGCATGATATGAGATAGGGATATTATATCTTTTTGAGCATATTAAAAATATGAATGGGAATGTAGAAATAATCTAAAACCCTTCATGGTTCATTCGGTTCTAAAATTTTAACTTGGGATATCTCTACCTGAGTTTTCTTCTATCTTGTTTTCTTGTGTGGTAATCCTTGTAATGAAAATACGATATCGTTCATTTCTGGGTGTTTAACAACTTATGAATTTACCTATCTTGCTGACAAGTTAAATTCTATGTAAATCCTTAGCTAGAGGAATCGAAAGAATTGTTTCTTAGAAGTCTGAATTTGACATCCGTTACGTATATCTTGGTTAAATTTGAGAAAGTCCTCTGAGTCATCGTAGGACGTTAATTTTTGGGTTTTATGAGTTTCTCACACGTTGTGAAATAATTGTGTTCATGTAATTTTTCCAAATATGCACTATGGAGGGAGATGGCTTTGGTATGTTAGGTGCCAATGGATAGATAATGTAAATCCCGTGTGTAAACACTTTTGGTATGTAAATCAAACATGAATTGACGACAATTTTAGACCCGTCAAGGATTTGAAGGTTGGGTATACGGCGAAAACCTTTTGGTGAATATCAACAAATTAGGGGGCATTATTACTAGTATTGAGTTCTAGAGTACTCAGTGTTGTTCTTGTTCTTGTATCTTTATTGTTGTTGCTTATTTATTGGCTACGTGATATTTGAGTTGGCCTTACTGGCTAAGTGCCAATAAGGATTGATTAGTGCATGGCTAAGTACACCAATTAAAATTTGCCAACAGTCCAACAGACCCTTTTAGATGTCCAGTGTGAGGACATGGGTGAGGTGAGGCAGGGATGGGTGTGGTGGCACTTGGCATGTTACCAAAAGAGCTATAAAGATTAGAGACCGAGATTTATGATAATTGTCTCAAGTTATTTACTTAGAGGAATACCATGAAAATTTCGAGGACGAAATTTTTTAAGGGGGGAAGATTGTAACACCACATGTTTTGATAGGTGTATTTATTCTTAATTTAGTTAGCTAATTGTCCGATTTATTCGTACACTTAGACAAGTCCGAATGTTCCAATTGTCCGATTTATTAATTAAATGATATTTAAATTTATTCAAATACCTTCATTTAAAATATAAAACAAAATAGGCCTCTTAAACTAATTACCAATTAAAAATAGGCCCTTCATTCAAAAAAATTATTATTCATTGGATTTTTGGTAAAAAATCAATGTATAGTAAGACCTTCTACCTAATTTCTAGTTTATTCAAAATACGAAATCAACTTAGAAACAAGAATTCAATTTGTAATTCCATTAAAAGCACGTAACTTAATCACCCACCATACGCAATTGCTTGCTTCTTAAATGTATCAAAATATATGATATTTACATGTATAGAAGATGTGCCACAAATTCTAGTTTATATAAAATAATTCTCGGGATGAAAGTGCACTGTTTTGATTAAAACCATAGCTAGCTCTGGGCATAGGTAATCCATGCGGTCGCCTAGGGCCCTCAAATTAATTTTTTCTCTTATATATATGTTGTAGTAGGTAAAACTAAAATAATTTTTGGCTGAATAAAAATAAACAAAGGAATATTTGTTCTAGTGGGTGATGGTACTTGTCTTTCAACTCGAGTTCGGAGTCTTGGTATAGGTGGGATTTAGGGTTTTTTTTTTTTTTTTTTTTTTTTTTTTAACAAGTACAAAGCACAAGTTTCCAATTCAACTAAAATACAAAAACAAAATGCAATAAAATAACCCTGAACCCTATATATTGATGAGTTTTTTTTTTTTCCTATTGTTGAATAAAACGCTATCTTTTAGTTTTTGTTTTAACTAAATTCTATATGAATAAGAAATTTAATTACTTTTGTTACTTTTCAAATTTCATAATTTGTATATATATATTAGTCAGAGCCAACCCTGGGCATAAGTGGTCCATGCGATCGCTTAGGGCGCTCGATTTTTTTTTAACAAGTCCAAGCTCCTAATTCAACTAAAATTAAAAAAAAATGCAATAAAATAACCCTAAACCATATATATCGATGAGTTTATTTGAGTTATTTTTTTTCCTGTCGAATAAAACGCTATCTTTTAGTTTTTGTTTTAACTAAATTCTATATGAAAAAGAAATTTAATTACTTTTTTTGTTACTTTTCAAATCTCGTAATTTATGTATATATGTGTATGTATATATTTGTTGGAGTTTATTGATATAGCTATGTTACATGAATATACAAAAGGGCCCCGAAACCAAAATTCGCCTAGAGCCCCTCCAAACTCAAGGCCAGCCCTAATATTAGTTGGAGTTTATTGATGTAATTATGTTACATGAGTACATAAAAGGGCCCCAAAACCAAAATTCGCCTAGAGCCCCTCAAAACTCAGGGCCGGCCTTGATTGAAACTTCCACCCAACTGCCTAAGTTGATTCCTTAGACGAAAGTGCTATCTTGTGTTATTTCACTTTGGCATGCTCTATTTTTCAAAGCTTATGGGAACTCTCTGGAGAGGGAATTGTCGGACAGATTAAGGAATTGAAGAGTTAATTTCATCCCGGGAATTAACTTTGGCAGCTCAACAGAGATGACGTGGCTCTCAGGCGAAAGAGAGAGGACTTGGAACTGAGGAGAGAGCGAGTATTTAACTCTGGCAGCTCGTCAGAGATGACGTGGCACTTTTTTTTTACAACTCATTTGTTGACAAATTCTCGAGGTAGATTGCCACGTGTGCAACTAGTTGCCACGTCAAATTTTCATCTACTCAACTTAGCGGAAGTTAAACGGTTTGACTAAATAGAAACGTTTTAATGAGTAAAGTGTGTTTTTTGGCAAAAAACAAAAAAAGAGTTTAATGCATGACCAAAGTGAAAAAAGTGGTAAAATTCATTGGTTAAGTTGATCATTAAGCCAATATTATATATACGAGTTAGACTATAAAGAAGGATTTTTTTTTTTTACTTTTATAAAAAGAAAAGATTCTCATTTGGAGGGTTAATCATATGATTTTTTTATATTTTTTTGTTAAGATGATCTATATAGTAAATATATCATTTCCACCAAATTTCATAAAAAATATTCGACCTAGAAGTGGATGAGATGATTATCAAAAATTTCAACGGTTGAAAATACATACACACACATATATATAGGGAAAGGATCTTAAGTGGACCAACTTTTTGGTCCTTAAATGTGGACCAGTTATTTTGAGGAGGTAAATGGATGAATTTTTTTGATGAAACTTAGTGAAGCCGATCTCCATGATTAGTAGATCACCTCTGCCAATTTTCATCAAAAAAATTCAATCAGGAAGAGGGTTAACCAAAAAATTGATATATATGTGCATTTTTAGCCGTTAAAATTTAAGATGTTTAGCTAACCCATTTTCCGGTTGAATTTTTTGATGAAAATTGGTGTATATGATCTACTAATCACGGAGATCATCTTCACCAAGTTTTATAAAAAAATTCATCCGTTTGCCCCCTCAAAATAATTGGTCCGCATTTAAGGACCAAAAAAGGGGTCCTCTTTAAATCTTTCCCATATATATATATATATATTTATATTTAATTTTCAATATACTCACTTCTAAGTTGACATTTTTTATGAAAT
Source organism: Lonicera japonica (assembly GCA_021464415.1). NCBI lineage: Eukaryota > Viridiplantae > Streptophyta > Magnoliopsida > Dipsacales > Caprifoliaceae > Lonicera > Lonicera japonica. The sequence goes on along the minus strand of CM038471.1, from coordinate 31,459,547 downwards.
TCGGTGTAGGTGATCTACTCACTATATAAATCATATCTAAACTAATTATTTCCTTTAAACTAATCACTAATCCATAACTGATCTCTCTTTTTCTCTCACCACCACTGTAGCCACCGTTTTCTTCCGACTTCTTCTTTCTCTGGCGACTTCTTCTTCTTCTTCTTCTTCTTCTTCTCTGGTATGATCTTCTCCTTCTCTGACAAATTTTTATGCTCATTCTCAAGCGATTTCACCTCATCCTCCTCCTTCTTCTTCTCCTCCTCCTTCTCCGACGGAGTGGTCATCGCCGGCAATGATGGATTAGGTTAGAGTTATGGTTGAATTGATTATTAATAATTACTTATAATTAAGAGTGAGAATGGTACAAAATAAAAAAAGGGTGTTGGTAAAAGCACCCTTAATTTCCAGTTTACACACCCATTATTAAAAAATAACAAGGGTGCCTTAATTAGAAATCTCTCTTCCCTTTATCCTCTTCTTTTCAATCCAATTATAAACACAAAAATCATTTCCTTATTTATTTCTTTCAAGCTGCCTCTATTCCCTTCTACTAGAGAAAATTGAATCTTACATTGTTACAACAATAACACTAAAATAAATGTCATCAAAAGAGTATCCAAGTATGAAATGAAAACCCATCTACAATTCAAAGGAAAAATGTTTCAATGAAGTTCTATATTAATCATATTGTGTTTATTGAACGTAAATATTAGGCCGATGAATCGTTATTTTCAAAATCCAAAAGGATATATATATATTGAGTTAAAAATGAAGTGGCTAGTTAATTAAGGCACCCTAATTATTTTTTAATAATGGATGTGTAGACTATAAATTAAAGGTGGATTTACGGACACCCAATAAAAAAGGGTTTATAATAGTGGTATTATAAGTGTTAGTGGTAGTAAGTAAAAATTAGTCCGGAAATAACACCACCTAGAAAGAAAAGTCTAATTTTTTTCTTAATACATTACAATCGAAAGAAGCAAAGAATTATAATCCACAACCTTCCAAGCGAATAGCAAACAAAAGGTTTAAATCTCTCCCTTTAATTACAAACAAAGGAAACTAACCTCCCCCCCCCCCCCCCCCCCCCGAAAACCCTTTGTGAGATTTAAAAGTGAGGTATTCAAGTGGGCGCCTCCATAACTAGGTTAATCCAATTGCTCATTTGAAGCGTAACATTTGACTCTTCATATCTAATCCTAGATCCAAGCTATTACTTTTTTATTCAGATTAACCTACTCGTTCGAATAACCAATATATGCATACATATATATATATATATAACGAAAGTATTAGCTTTAAATTGACGCTTGATATATTGCACTATTTTTAAGAAGTATTTTGTGCATATTCATCGTTATAGGACAAACAGGCAGAAAAATACAAATTTGTGGCCGCTTTTACTAGTAAAAGATTATCATATTTCTAGTGTGGTACATATTTTCATAAATGTTTGAAAGTTGTGAAGTGAAACTAACTTTTTAAATGGAGCACCTGGATGCATGTATGAGATTCACTATTATTTAAAATGATTAGACAATCTGAAAACTATCGTCTTCCTCTATCTTAAGTTAACATTTTTATTTTTGTACATCTCACATTAGTAATTCAGTTTATTTTTTAAAAACATAATTAATGTATCAAATTTTGAGATATAAAATAATCAAAATTAATTATTCCCTAAATTAGTGTTAAATACTATGTTGGTGCTAAAATCTAGAGGGTATTTCAGACCACACAGTCAAATGATTGTAACAAATGATTGGAGTAATAAATGTAGATAATCTAAAAAAGACAAAGATTTATAGAGGAGGATCGCCTCGTGTGAAGACACGGGTTAGTCTTCCTCTGTTGAATAGAGCTAGGAGCTCGGTCCGCCTTGTATTGATGATGAATAAGTAGTTATTACAAACTCACAAAGGTTTCTATGCTATTCTATTCTCACAAGGCTATAATGAGGATGTGCTTGGGCTACACGAGCACTAACTCCTTTGTTCTAGGAGCTCGGCTGAATGCTCTAGCGTCTATTCTCATTTCTTAGCCTTTTTCTATCAAATGTTCTAGTTAGGGTGAACTTGATTTTTAGAACTTAGCTGAAAGACTTGGTTGTTGGGAGAAGTAAATGCTTCTTGTATATATATGACTAGAGAAAACGTGTGGCCAGAGCTCCCAGAGCAGGTCTGGGGCCATGCTTCGATCAGTAACTACTCTGACCTTCCTTCTCCATGAATTTTGGTGCATTAAATGCAGTTGACGTTCATTTAATGAAGGCGAGGGGAACTCTGTGCGTTCTACAGAGCAGGTGGTAGTCGTCCATGCTTCTGTGAACAACTATGTTAGAGCGGTTAGGTGAGAAGGAGCTCCACAGCCCGATAAAAGAGCTCCGGGGCTCGAACTTCACAATTCGCCATGAATAATCAACTCTTGAGTAGGTGTCTACTCTTTAAGGGAATCTGTCATTCTTATAGTAACTTAATAGGGCTCCTCGAGCTGGGGTAGGTCTAATAACTTGACATGAACGGCCACGTGTCAGCTCATGGTTGGCAGGGTAAATTGGATTAATAATTTGCACCATCAATTGCCCCTTATTCTTGTCATTTAGCTCAAATCAGCTAATTGGTGAGGGTAAAAGATCTTATTCAGTTCTGGAAGGGGTCCCGAGCTCTGTTCAAATGATGAAGCGTGGTACGGGCTCTCGATGGAGGTCGGATTTGGTGTCCACCTTGAATCTGGTGAGAATCTTGAACACTGGAGTCTCTGACTTGATTTTGGAACCTGTCTTTTGACCCCGAGATCTTGGATGTGACCGTTACGCTTTGATGAGGTCATGCGTGACTGTTTTGTATTCCTTGGAGAACGTGTGAACGTATGGCAGTAGGTATGCGATGGGACAATTAAGGCTTCCGAAAAGACAGTAACTTCTCCAAGACACCTTATATAAGTCTTTTGGCCTTAGGAAAAAATTTCTTACTCTTCACTTTTCTTTTTCTCGAGCCTTAAATATCTTAGAGCCCTTAAAGCCTTTGTCCTCCTCATTTTCTGCCATTCTGGTTTACAAACCACCTTTAGAGAACTCTTTTAAGAGGTTTTTGAGCATATTCTTGGGAGACTTCATCAAGCTCATTCCCCATTTCGCACTTTCTTCTCCTCTTCACACATTAGCGATATTAATGGAGCACTTCATTGATTAGACCCAAGGCCAGGGAGTCCCTCCAAACACGGAGCAGGGCTCCTCTGTAGGGGATAACCCAAACCCCATTGCTGACGTGAGGTCCATAGTGAACTTAGATAGTGAGGGATCTCTAGCCAGCTTCCGTATTCCCTCGATTTTCTCTGCCCCCGACATCCCAAGTTTTAAGAGGGAGCACCAGATCCCTGATTCAGTCAGGATAAGAGCCCCAGGTCCAGAAGAAAGGACCTGCTATTACAGACCTGGGGAGGTCTACTTCTACGAAGTCGCCTTTGCCCATGGGTTGAAGTTTTCCATGGATGATCATGTGCGGGAGTTATTGAGGGTCGTGGATCTAGCTCCTACTTAGATCAGCACCAACATATGTCCTGTCTGATAGGGTCAGTGTTTATATTCAGGGCTATATCCACTGGGAGCCACGACATCATCATCGAGGAGTTCATCTCCCTCTTCCATCCCAAGGACAACGGAGGAAAGAACAAAGGTGTCTTTAATTGTCCCACGAGGTCTGGGGCTTCGAAGATTATTTACGACCTCCCTGATAGCATTCCCAATTGGAAGAAGTGGTTCTTTTATGTTTTAGGGGAGGACTGGGAGCATGACCGGAGGTGCCCCTCTATCCATGACCTCAAACGCTAGCTTTCAGAGCTAGAATCTATCAGTAAGTTCTCATTTCAGAGCGAATTAACTCTTTATGAAAAACTAAACGCGTACGCAGTGAATCAACCTAGGTGTATTATTCTCAGGTATATGCAGAAAAATAATTTTATTGATGTAGCAGAATTTAAACTTAAGAGTCTAGCAATTTTAATTTTGAAAGTTTGTTTAATCTCGTCTAGCATGCATATAAAAAGCAAACAATCAATCACAGATAATCAAGACAAGATATAACGAGGTATCCCTGCAGTGCAGGACTAATCCTCAACAAACAATTCCATTAATAAATCATAGAGGTACAAACTCGATTAATCACTAACCGACTAGACGTACAAGTTTTGAATCACTCAAGAACAACTCTAGCAACAACTTCTTGTGCAGCAGCTTCCTTTTCGAATCTCTCGATTTGGAACACAGCGTATCACATGCCTCGAACTCATTCCGATCTCCTTGACAGCTTCACGCTTCAACAGAAAGTATGGGATCTTTGTTCTTTTGAGGAAGAACACTTAGATTGGCATGAAATGTTGATTCAAAAACCTCTAGATGATGTGATGTATAAATTGCTCTCTTAAAAATAATACTTTTGATTATAAAAAGAGCGTGTTTTGATATGAGACCCTAGGAGTTAATTTATAGAGAGCAAAGAGTCTAACTCTTACTTGAAATAAGAAACATACCAAAATAACATTAATTTTATGATAAAAAATATTGCCCAAAAAATCCTTACCGGACCGGTCCAATTTATCGAGAGCTGGACCGGTCTGCAGTATAAGAAAACTGAGGAATAACAGAGACGCCTGACCGGTCCAACTGTAGCTCCTGTACCGGTCTGAAATCCGAAATTCAATTCCTTGGGAATTTAAACGCCAGACTAGTCCAAGTACAATCACGGTACCGGTCCGAAAAGCAGGGCAAGATTTTTCCATTTTGAAAAATAGTTCGAAAAGGTTATTTCCAAATAAACAAAACACCAACTAAGAGAATCAACCTTTCTACCAAGCTTACCATTGTAACCTATAAAATCAAAACTTGGTAGCTTGACATTCTTGTAGTCTTCATTTAAATCTTGAACTTTAGTTTCAAAAACTTTACAATAAAAATGGTGTTTTTGTTTAACGGAACAAGGCCAACACTTATAGACCTTACACTTTATTATGTATTTTTCATGTTAGGACCTCTAACCCCTTTTCCTTGTACATTTTGCAATTAAAGAGAAGAAACCCATTCCTGGTGAAGACGTCCTGGATGGAGGGTGCTAAGGACTTCTTCCTCAAACATTATACCAACATAGTAGCTCCTAAGATACTGTGGAGGTATGGGCTTGGTCCCAGACCTATAGATACTGAGCCCAACATCCTCATTGTGGAGGACCTCCCTGCCTTGGACGTGCTCTTGCCCTCCGAGCAAAACGACCCAGGTCTCCAAGCCTCAAAATCAATTCAAAAGGGAGGTAGTGATCAGGGCCCTGGAATTGAAGCTAGTGCCCCATAAGAGGGCAACCAAAAGGAAGTCCAGCCCATCTCCCCCGGGGACAAGGTTTTGGTTGTGTCTCCCCTCCAACAGGTGTCTGTGGTGCCCAAGAAAAGTAAGTCTTCAATTCATTCCGTTGATTTTTCTTTTCGAGCTCCAACATGTAACTTTTATTTCTAACTAGCCACGACCTTATTTCCTCGGCCTTGGTCTTCATGGTAAATACTGAAAAAACAACCAAGAAAAGGAATGCGCTGGCTAGGGGTTTGCCGCCTTCGAAGAGGTCTAAGCTACCTGAAAAAACTGGGGAGGGCATTTCGGATCTGCCCAAGACCTCCCAGCCAGCCCAGGCGATGGTGGCCAATCCTAGCAGCCCCCGCCCAGAGAATGTGAAAAGCTTGGTGGACCTAATGAACTCTCCACATAAGGATCTCCATTTACTTAGCCCTGAGAAGACGATTCTTGAAAGGAAGGAAACTTCAGAGCCCAATACTCATGGTCCAGCTGTTAAGAGCCCTAGCGGCTCTGGAGAGCTCGGGGTTGAGGAAGATGAGGTGGTTATAACTGGTGCTAAGGATGCTCCAGAGCAAACTTCGGGTCTTGGTAGGGGTATACCTGATCCCAATGCCCAAGGAAACTCTGCGGTTTTTGTCCAAGGTTATTCCCTCCCTCCCTTATCGCAGAAGGTACTGGAACAGGTGAGGGAAAGGGGAACAAGCTCATTAGCCAGCTCGTTTAGTCTTCACATGAGCCAGGTACGTGCATTTTTGATATTTTTCCTGGGTTTCGTCTATTTAACTTGTGGAACTTACTTCTTTTTCTTTCTTTCAGGCCATGAACCTCTTTTTCTCGACTCTACATCTGGCTGATGAGGGCTCCAGCGGTGTGGCCAACTCGGCCCTCCAAGAAGAGCTCACCAGGACGCAGAACGAGCTCTATGTTGCCAAGAGCGACCTGGAGAGAGCTAACAAAGACAAGAAGGTCATGTTGGAGTAGCTGAGTAATGCCCTATTAGAGACAGAGGGCCTGAAAAGCAAGGTGGATAACTTAAACACCATGTTCGCCCGACTAGAGTCCACATACAATATGCTGGGGCAAGAGCATGAGGCTTTCAATTGCAAATTCGGGCTGATTGATGCCAGGGGGAGCCTCCAAGCTGCTAGATATACACTTGAGGCAGCCAAAAGGGCTACAGAGCTGGAGCGTAAGAAGAGGGAAGACACTGAGGCAGCTTTAAGTGGTATCCATGCTCGAATTTTTGACCTGGAAAGAGAGCTGAAAGAGTCCCTTCCTGCTATAAGAGCCCAGGTTGTTAAAGATTTATGCAGCTCTGAGGGTCCATTATTAAGGATTCTAATTCCTTTATGACTGGCTTTTACAAGTGCAAGGAGTTGGTTCTGCAAAGGCCTAAGGAGCTAGAAGCTCCTTCAGAGATCAATGTGACTCTTAAGTTGGAGGCCAAGATCGCAGAGAAGAGGTCTGATGCCTTTCTTGTGCCGCAGTTGATTCGAGCTAAAGAGCCTGACGTGTTGACTAAATGGGAGACTAACGAGCCATCCCCTTTGAGGTCTGGTGAAAGAGCAAGCACTGGTGATGAGCAGTAGTTTTAATAGGTCTTCTCTTTTTTGTATAAAAGTATAAGACTCATGTAACTACTCTTTTATCAATGAAATAAACATTTTTTCTTTGAAATCTATCTGTTGTTTGCCTTAATTCTTGTATTCTCTTTTATCTAAGTTGTTATGTGAGATGTAGCAATGAGCTTTAATATAGATACTCTAATACCCCACAACGTAGAACAAAGTGAAACAAAATTAAGCAAGATAAATAACATACCTTAATGGAGGTCTTTAACAAATTAACAAGAAGTCAATGACCTGTAGCTTTTTGTGAGAGGAATTGTACAGTTCTTAGCAGGCCTATATTTAGGTCCTTTTATACTTGGTGACTGACCTACATGGTAGTAGGAATTTTTTCGAGATCCTTAGCGGCTTAAAAGTTAAAGTTTTTTCTTTTGGTTAAGTCTTGAGTAGGATCATGCCCCCTTCTGACTTAGACAAATTCTTGACAATTTTTTTCATTTTGTTAACAGGACTATTCAGTTGAAAAACCAACCTTTTTGGGAGAGGGTTTTCACAGAGTAAAAGTGTGCTTCTTGCAAGCTGAGCACTTATTAAACTAACCTCTTCGTGAGAGGGTTTTCATAGAATGCAAGTGTGCTTCTTACGAGTTTAGCACTTACTAAACTGACCTCTTCATAAGAAGGTTTTCACATAGTGCAAGTGTGCTTCTTAAGAGCTGAGCACTTACTAAACTGACCTCTTTGTGAAAGGGTTTTCACATAGTGAAAGTGTGCTTCTTGCAAACTGAGCACTTACTAAATTGACTTCTTCGTGAGAGGGTTTTTACAGAGTGAAAATTTGTTTCTTGTGAGCTGAGCACTTACTAAATTGACTTCTTCGTGAGAGGGTTTTCACAAAGTGCAAGTGTACTTCTTACTAGCTGAACATTTACTAAACTGACCTCTTCGTGAGAGGGTTTAGGTACACCTCTATTTATTCGGTTAGGAAGCTGCTTTATAGGAATAGAAGAAGATGATACCTGGGATGCCTCAGTTTCAGGGATATTTGAAGTGGACGATTGGTTGTTTGCATTAGAGAAAGACGGAGATGGAGATGGCACATCTTCACTTGAAAAAATTTATGTTGTTTCTGTTGCCGGTGGTGAACCTAACGTTGGAGTTACCTCTATTGAACTGAACTTCCTTATAATGCTCCCCCTGAAGTTCAGTTTGATGAAAGTACATAGTTTCTTCATAAAACGTCACATCTATGGTGACATATAGTTTTTGTGTGGGAGGATGATAACACCGATACCCCTTTTGAGAAGATGCATATCCTACAAAGACGCATTAGAGAGCCCGAGGTTCAAGCTTATTTCGCTGTTCCTTTGGTAAGTGACAAATGCAACACACCCAAATACCCGTGGAGGAGAGATTGACACGGTGGAGCCGAGACAAACTTATTAAGACTTCAAAGGGTGTATGAAAATCAAGACAGCTGAAGGAATGCGTTTACTAAATAGACATCCGAGGAGAGTGCTTCACCCCAGTAGGAGATTGGTGTTTTGGCACCAATCAATGATGCCCGAACTATTTCCAATAAATGATGGTTTTTGCGTTCGGCAACCCTATTCTGTTGAGGAGTGTAAGCACATGTTGTCTGATGAATAATCCCGTGGAGTTTGAAGTATGCCTGTAACTCGGTACTCATATATTCACCACCATTATCACTTCGGAGAACTTGAATAGTAGCGTTATATTGTGTACTAATCTGTTTATGGAATTCCTGAAACAAACGACTAACTTCACTTTTGGATTTCATGGGACAAACCCACGTCATCCAAGTACAATCATCAATAAACGTGACAAACCATCGTATTCCACTTAAATAAGAAATGTGAGATGGGCCCCATACATCAGAATGAATAATCATAAATGGAACTGAACTTTTACTCAATGATGGTTTAAATGAAGTACGATGGCTTTTAGCCAATTCACAAATCTCACAATGAAAAACAGATAAATCAATTGTATTAGCTAAACGGGGAAATAGTTTCTTTAAGTAACCAAACGATGCGTGTCCTAACCGACGGTGCCACAACCAAAGTTCATTTGCAATCTTCTTTTCAAGAGTACTGGTGTAAGGCCAAGCGATCTGTGGTTTTCCTCCTCCAGGTCCCGGTAGTACAATTGCCCTTCTAACGCCACAACCAATCGTCTTCCTTGTCTGAATATCCTTAAAAACACAATGGGAAGGCCAAAAGGTGACAACACAATGTAAGGCATTAGTTATTTGGGCAACTGATAGTAGATTATAATCTAAGGATAATACTACTAAGATAGAGTTTAGGTTCAGGGTGTTTGATAGGTTAACTGACCCTTTGCTTACTATAGGAACTGGGGCACCATTAGCTGTGGAAACAAATGTCTGAGATGATCGGTTTAACGTAGTAACCGTATTTGAATTAGATGTCATGTGATCAGTGGCACCTGAATCAATTACCCATGTATTATTCAAAATAGAGACAGAATGTAAAGCCGTACCTGATGTACCTGTGGTGGTAAGTAAGCCCGAGGCCTGTTTGTTTCCTCCTTCTGTGTTTTGACCTGGTCGGCGATTGCGAGAGTCCTTCCACCAATCCGGGTAGCCAATGATTTTATAGCAACCCTTTTTCGAGTGTCCCATAAGTCCACAGACAGAGCATGGGGCGTATTTAGAGGTAAATCCCCGAGAGTCATTTGGTCGATTACCAGAGCTAAGTTGTTTTTCTGAATTGCGCCAATTTGAATTGGAGGGGGCTTGATTACGGACTGCCAGAGGTGCAGTATCGGTCTCGGCGTTTATTGTTTGTTGTCGAAGAGCTTCTCGACGAACCATGGCATATACTGCTTCTAGTTCTGGAACCGGATCCTTTCGTAAAATCTCACCCCGAATCTGTTCAAGTTCATTATCCAACCCGGCAAGAAAAATGTGAACTCGCAAGCGCTGAATTGATTTCCTGTAAGACTCCTCATCATTAGAGCATTCCATAGCTACCTTGTCACGGTGGTCTAATTCACTGAATATCTCCGTCAGCTCCCCATAGAACTCAGATATTGATCTCCCACCCTGTTTGGCAGTGAATGCCCGTTGGTTTAAAGAAAACACTTGTAATTCATCTGCTCCGTCATGAAATACTGTAGAAAGTGATTTTCAGATCTCACGTGCCGTAGGAATACTAATGTAACGTTTCATGATTTCTGGTTTCATGGACATTAAGAGCCAGCGTTTTACACGTTGGTTATCAAGGTACCATTTATCATATTCCGGGGTTCCTTCTTTCGGAATTGAGGCTGAACTTTAAATAAAAGAGAATTTTTGTTTCTCTGCGATGTGTATCTCCATGAGTTGAGACCATATATCATAGTTGGTTTCATCAAGTAGAATGCCGATATTGAATGAGGAACCCTCAGTTTGAATAATGAGTGGGGAATCCTTTGTGGATGAACCGGTCATAGTTATAGAGTCGTTAGCCATTGGAGGAATGAAATACTCAGTAATCTAGATAGAATTTGAAAATTTTGAGGTCGTGGTTGTGTTTAGAGGGTTGAAAAATGTTAGGAACAAGTTTTGGGGCAAAAAATATAATATTCAGAAAGTTCAGGGGCCAAAATGAAAATATCATAAATTTTAGGGGTCAATTTGTAAATAAACCTGACGTATTTAAGAATATTCCGTTAAGTACAAACGGCGTTAGGAATATACCGTTAACTGTAACGGCGTTAGGAATATACCGTTAAATATAACGGCAGAAAGCAACAACCATTACGCTAACGTAGAGCTAACGTGGCAGTGACCTGACACTGACGTGGCAGTGATGTGGCGCTGACGTGGCAGACAGGTGGCAGTGACATGGCGGACACGTGGCAGTGACGTGGCTATTAGGACTGACGTGGCAGTGACACGTGTTCGTCTTCTTCGCTGGTTGGCGCGTGAGAATGACGGACTGGATGTTGGATTTTTGATTGGCGCGTGAGGGCGCGTGATGGTTCCAAATCGTGATTTTCGAACGTGGTTAGGATCGTAATATTTAGGTGATTATGATGGTATATGTTTTTTGTGGTTTTGATATTTGTAATGGATGAACGAAGGTTTTGAACTCTGTATGCAATTATTTTTGAGAAGGTTTGAGTTATGTTTTAATGGTGGGTGTTCTTTGGACGTGGTGTAGGCCGTGTGGTCGTGTTTAATGTGTCAACAAGCCTCTGATACTATGTTGACAAATATAGAGAGAGAGAGATGATAGAATTGATTGTTGTATATTGTTCATTTGTGTAATCCCTTTATATAGGGAGGAAGAAGAGAATACATTTTCAACAATTACATGTGAACAACTCTATATACATGTTTGAATAATGAGAGGTGGCTTTGTATAGTTTTGACCATCTAGATGTGCTTGACCATCTAGATGGAGTGATGTAAGAGATGATGAATGCTTTCTAATAATAATTTCTTGCTAGCTTGTAACATTGTTTTTTTTTTTTTCGGTTGAAGGGAATACATATGGTATCAATGCATGTCTATTTTTATTAATAGACTTCACTAATCATTATATCATATTCACTTGAAGTTTATGTTCCATTTGTGAACGGTGAACCCAAAAATGTGTTGCGTGAAATACCCAAGGAATGGTTGCAGAAAAATGGTGAAGTCTGGTGCATATCAGGTTTGTTTGTAATATGGCAAAATCATAGCTTAGCTATAACAAACTTTGTAACAAGTTTACACATGCCAGCCTTGAGCCTTGTTTAATGAAATGCTTATTTAGACATCTGTCTGATGATATATTGCTACGCATCAAGAAGCTTTTATCCTATTTCAATAAAATCAATTAATGGGTAAGCAAATTTGGTTATTATTGGGAGTACGTGACCTTCGATGCATTGATTATTTCTTCAAAAAGAATCTGTATTCCCAATTTGTGAATTATTTATTTTTATTTTTCCCCTCAAGTTATGGTAGATACTTTAAGTTAACATATTTATAGGCTTCGAATTGATTATTTAACATGTTAGTTATGTTTATATGATGTTAAAAAGAATAACTGTTAAATTTGAACATTTTTTCAGTGCGGAAACTATTTATTTTAATTTTTTTAAATAATATAGAATACTCACTATCGTGTGTGCATGATACAAGTTATATCACCATTATTATCACAAATTAGTAAGAATGTCAAGTGCTTATCACATTCATCATCGTATATATAATAAATATAACAATATTTGACAAATTATCGCTTTTAAATACGATAAAAATGTACGAATTTAAAGAGATATTTATCGCAACTTATGGTAAAAAATACTCATCATCTTGCTAGTCTTTCTGTATATATATTTTTAATAACAGAGAACTATTTTTGTAGAGACTTAGGCTCTGTTTGGTGGGTGTTTAATTTTTTTAATTTTATAAATTCAATTTAAAAGCAGCTTTACTTTTACGTTTTTTAAAATTTATTTTACTTTACTTTCTCTCTCTAAAAAAATTTTAAAACACCACAATTTTAAATCCAAAATCAAAATTAGATAAAAATATATATATATATTTGAAACTTACTCATCAAGATCTATATAATAAGATTCATTATAACTATTTTTTGAAAAAAAATTATGAGAATTTTTAATTTGTTGAAAAAAATTCAAATTCACTTTCAAAATATTTCTAAATTCTACCAAATACCAGATTTTAAAAATTCAATTCAAAATATCAATCAAACTTAGAGATTTAGTTTAAACGACAATCTTCAATTAAGGATAAACATTTTACAAATTTTTTTATTATAATATGAATGGTGTATTTTTAATTTAACCATTGCTCTGTTTATTAGGAGTAAACAATATTCTCATTCATAATCATACATCATTCATCTGTAGAGAAAGAGTCGTCAAATCGAGTGGCAAAGGGCTTCTCTTATCATCCATCATTTGTCTTGTGGTTGACAGAAAGGGTTCCAAAGGAAAAAAAATCTAGAGAGAGAAAAAGAAAAGACGTTTGAAGCTCAGAAAAAAAAAATATATATATATATATCATCTTTGTTGTGTGTTAGTCTCTTTATATGTTTATATATATGGGTCGATTTCATATGATATCTTCTTCAATCTTATAGCTTCACAAACCTAACCCACACAGCGAACCATTTTGATGTATGGACATTGAATGCATACTTTATAAAATACCATACACACCGTGAGTAGCGAAGCTAGAAATTCTATCAATGGGAGGTAAAATTTGATCGAAAATCAAAATACATTATTATTATGCAATTAATAAAGAAATACAATTATTATTATGCAATTAATAAAGAAACACAATAATATTCAACAATTATAAATTCAATAATTAATAAATAGTTCAAGATATACACTAAATATTCAACAATTAATCAATAATATAACTAACATAATATTCAACAATTATAAATTCAAAACTAAATTACTAAATATTCAATAATTAATAAATAGTTCAAGAATTAAACTTAATATTATGCAATTAATTAAGAAACACAACTAATATTATGCAAGTATTCTAGAAATAAAACAATCCCTAATTTTTAAAAATAGATCTGAAAATATACCTATGATGATGAAGAAATGGTGGCACAGTGGTGGTGAAAAAATGGTGAAATAGTGTATTGGTGTAAATAAATGGTGGAAAAAAAAAAAAGAAATGGTGAAGCAAAAGCTGGGCGGCAGTGGGCTGAGAAGAAAAAGAGAAAGGGCTGGGCGGATGAATGTTTTAATAATTAGGTTTTTACTTTTTATGTTTACTATTTACAAATGGTTCCTTAAGTTTTTGTATCTTACAATAATGTCCCGTCAAGTTTATTTTTATGTATCCAAGTTCCTAAAAAAAAAATCTTTTTTTAAAACATTACCAAACCAAGGAGGAGCACCTGCCCCTACATACCTTCGCCCCTACACACTGTCATATTGGGAGTCAAATACAATACATTTTTCTCTAACTACGGTAGATATCTGTACCATGAAGTAAGGAAAATGTAGTTGGAGCTCTCTCTTGGTATCGAAGTACTTTAGATCTAGCTAAGTTTGAAATATGTTAGTGTTAGTGAGCCTAGTTGTGAAGTACTGGGTTGATTCCGACATGGCCCATTTTTAAAAGTTTAAAATAGACCCCTTACTGTCAAACCCCCCCCCCCCCCCCCCAAAAAAAAGGCCCCTTCATTTGGAATGAAAAAAATAAAAATAAATTAAGGATTCGAAATGCACACTTGGACACAGATAGATTTGGATAACTTGAGTAGTTATCCGCTTCATTCATTGCCCGGTATGGATTTTCCATGTGTCCATACCTTTGAGATCAATTAGATATAGAGCATAAATTAATACGGATGAATAAAATACTCCACAAACATATGGAGTATGCTCCCTGAGTGCATCGTCCATAGCATCAGACATTTAGTCCACGCTTCATAAAACACCTTACCATCTACCGGGTAGTGTACGTGTTGATACCAAATTACGTTTACAACAATAAGATATGTACGGAGACTTTGGTGGAACACATGAATATTGCGGTAAAAGATCTCTTTTGCCCATAAAATACTTTTTATCTTAAAAAAGTTTGAAATATACTTTAGCGCGCTTGAAGATAAGCCTTCGGAATTAAGTAGTGGGTTGCGTCTTACATTGGCCCATTAAAGACAATATGTCAATAATATCTGCCCAATAAAGTAAGTCCCGATATTGCACGCTTTATTACACAACATAATATTCTATGCTCAAGTAGAACATATATAAACTATTCTCGACAAACTGAACTAAATTTCCCCAATAACACTACGAAAGAAACGGTAACAAATATATCTGACGTGGTTGACAAATTTAACAAAGTAATAAGATTATGTCTAAACATAAAATAATATATCTGAACCAAAAATTAATACAAATTATTTCATTGTAATTATATTGAAACACTAAGATCTCGTTTGGTTTATGGATTTGAGCACCTAGGAAAGAAAACTCTTTCCTTTATTTTGTTTGATAAGCACAAATTCTAAAAATACTTTCTTGACGAAGGGGAAAGTAAAGGGTAAAGTCATTCCTTTCAAAACTTTAGGATTGATTTTCTCTTGTGATTTCCTAACATTTATTACAAAATTTTTGGACAGCAATATCTCTACCTAAATATTTTCTATGCTTTACTAAACATAAGAAAGAAAACTTAATTGGAACTTTAGTTTCACACCTCCATAAAAAAACAAATGAATTGATTTTCCTTTCGTGAATCAAACGAGAGCTCGGAATAACGTATAATATAACTTTCCAAACTCCATGAAACAAACATGTACAAAAGACCCCTAAAATAAAATGCGAGACCCACAAAAACAAGGCATGAATAAGTATGCGCAACATATTTATTTGCATTAGTGAATAACACAAAAAAAAAAGAAGAAAGGAAAATGTTAGACTTTACCCACCTAATCATAAGCAAACTAATGGTAAACCATAACTGAAAGTGTGAGGATCACAATGGGCAACATGCTTGATAAAAAATATTATTAACAAAAAAAGAGGAAAATAATAGCCCCTTGCCAGCTAATTGGATCGAGTCAACTTTATCATCTTTGTCCAGATTAGATTTCAATTTGTTTGCTGCGATATTGTCTAACATTTGGTTTAATAGAAATCAACTCGCTCACAGTGAAACGAGCATCTTCTTGGACCATCTAATTGCCCAATCAAAGAAGCTATTTGATGACTTTTTTAGCACTCAGGTAATAGCCCAGCGAGACAGTGTTAATGCGTATCCTTGTCATTGGTTGGCACCTTCGGTTTATTTGTTAAGCATAATTTCAACCCCGGAATTTGTAGGAAACGTCAATGTGTGGGTTTTGGGGTTGTTATTCACAATTCTGAAAAGTCTATCTTGGCGGTTTTGCAAAGCAAGTCCTATTTCTCTCGGACCCCCTTATTGCCGAAGTTGTTGCACTGCGGCGGGTGATTTCGCAAGCTCAAGAGGCCAGTTTTTTGCACATTCTTATAGAAGGGGATTCTCTTTTGGTGATTAAGGCTGTGCAAGATGGTAATGATGGAATTTCCTATATGAATTCGATGGTTTCAGATATTAAGAAGCTGCTTGCAAGTTGTGCTGATTGGAAAGCATCTTCTGTTAATTAAGAGAGATGAAAATATAATAGCTTATAGTTTAGAGTTGTTTGCTAAATCTATTGATGACTTTGTTAGTTAATTAGAGCGAAGAATCCCTTAATTTCTTGTTGCCTCTCCTCTTTTTGATGTTCGTTCCACTAGTCAATGAGATATTTTATTGCTTTTTATCAAAAAAGAAAAAAAAGAAAGAAAGAAATAAGGATGTCCTTGAGTCAAAATATCGTCATTCACTACAAAGTTTGGATTAGAAGCTAAAGTATAAAAAAGCTTGTCCTTCATTGCCACATATATTGTCCTTCATCCTAATTTTCTTTAAGTTATAATGAGTTAAAAGGGCTTCCTATATAATTATATTCAAGGGGAAGATACTTTACATTTCTTTCTAAAATAAGGACACTCATTTACCTTTACCTAAAATACCCTTCATCAATTTATCTTATGTTTTCCTAAAAATAAATTAGTCACCACTAGCCACCACAACCACTACTATCTCCCTCCGGAGCTCCGGCAATTATTACCGGAGTGATATAACCTCACTGAAGCTCCAGCATAAGTACTGCAAATATATTTCTGCACTAAATTTGCAAGCAAAAAATGATACATATTTTAGTGCAAATTTATTTTTGCATTGAATTTTCAAGTAACTCATGATATATTTTTAATGCAAATTTGTTTTTGCATTAAATCCGAAATCAACTAATGGTACGTATTTTAGTGCAAATCCGTTTTTGTACCAAATTCTCAAGCAACTCATGATATATTTTTTGTGCAAAATTGTTTTTGCACTAAACCCACAAACAAATAACAGTATAAATTTTAGTGCAAATTTGTTTTTGCATCAATCCGTAGACAAATCAAGATATAATTTTTAATACAAATTCATTTTTGCACTAAATTTGCAAACAATTAAAGACGTAAATTTGAATGCAAATTTGTTTTCGCACTATATAAAAATTCTCGCCGAAGCTCTCGTATCCTTGTTGGAAGTACGACAATGGTCGCCGAAACTCTGGAGTGGCCGCCGGAGTTTCAGTGGGCAGTGGTGGTGGTAGTAGTTGGTGAGGTGGTAGTGGTAGTAGTTAATGAGGCTAGGTAATAAAAAAAAGAAAAAACCACATTAAGGGTATAATTGACATTCAAAAAAGAGGGTGTATCATTTTATTGAACAAAGATTTGAAAATTGTCTTTTTAGCTAAAACAAATTATGAAAGAAGTCCTTTATCTAATTTGGAATAATAAAGTGTCTTTAACTTGAATATAATTATGGAGGAGATACTTAGATCCAATTTTCTTTTATAGAAATTCATGTGAAAAAAATCACACCACAAATTTTTCATTGAAATGAAAATTAAAATTACAATTTGTTAATTTAAAATGAAACAATTATAAATTTTACGTAACAAATGAGTCATTAATGTATTTACAGGAGAGAGGGAGGGAGGGGGGAGAGAGATTTATGCCCCTTTTTTTCTTCCGTTACACAGGAAAGGTAAAAAGAAAACCAAGAACCTAGTAAAAGCCACACCTTGCATATCAACTTTGAGAGTTTCAGGCATTCTGTCGAAGGGACAAACACTCGAATTGCCTGCGCTACTAATTAATTGACTAGAATGTATGTGGAAGCTGTGGTAATGTACATAAAAAATAAGAGGCAGGCTTAAATTTACTTGTAATTTTTAGACAATGTATAATTTGTTATGATTTTTATAATTAATTATCAATATTGTAAGTGTCTCAAATTTTAATAACTTTTACATCATTGCATAAAAACAAGAGGAATATCGATCTATTTAAAAGATGACGTTAAATTAGTATTTATTTATTTTATTTCAAATTGCTAATCACAATATTATTTTTGATATTCTTTTATTAGGTTACTTTTCAACAAAGAAAATAAATTCATATGTTCAATTGCAACATAATTAATATTATTTGTCGCAATGATTGATTACACCTGCCAAATTAATAATTAATACAAAGAAGTCGTCGATATATATATATATATATATGTATTCTGCTGATGGCGAAGATGATGAAGTTTTTTCGTTGCAATTTTAGTGATTGTTGACAAATGAATGAGAAGATATGTAAAGAAGATTGTTGTTGTCTTTCTTATTATACAAGCTTAATACAAGCTCCATTATATAAGGATGGAAGTGAGACAAGGATGCCTTGATGGATGCCACAAATTTAGGGATAAAAGAAGAAAAAACTAGTAGCATATCTATACATATATCTTTGACTAAGAAGATGTAGTATTTCTCCACCTAACTATTGACAATAATACAAGTAAATATTCTAAGTAGATATTCTAATACTCCCCCTCAAGTTGGCACACATATGTCGAACATGCCCAACTTGCTAATTAACTTGGTGAATACCTTCCTTGTCACGGCCTTTGTGAGTATGTTAGCTAACTGATCCTCCGAGCATACATGAGGAACATAAATAACTTTATCTTCTAACTTCTCTTTGATGAAGAACTTTTCTACTTCAACATGCTTTGTTCTATCATACTGAATTGGGTTATGTGCGATATCGCATGCTGTCTTGTTATCACAATATAGCATCATAGGTTTTGTCGTAGGGAACCTAGATCTATCAGTAGTAATTTTAACCATAATAACTCTTGAATACCGGCTGCCATTCCTCGATATTCTGCTTCCGCACTTGATCGGGATACTACATTTTGCTTCTTACTCCTCCAAGTGGTTAAGTTTCCTCCTACAAATGTGAAATATCCTAATGTAGACCTTCTGTCACATATATTGCCCGCCCAATCAACGTCAGTATATCCTTCAACTTTCAGGAAATTCTCTCCCTTTTTGAAAAGGACTTCTTTTTCGGGGGCTACTTTAATATAACTGATAATCTTCATAACTGCCTGCATATGATTTTTCCATGGATTATGCATGAATTGACTAATTGTACTCAATGCATATGATATATCAGGCCTTGTATGTGCTAGGTATATTAATTTTCCCACCAATCTCCGATATCGTCCTTTATTGACGGGCACTTGATTTATTTCGACCTCTAACTTCAATCCTTCGTCCATTGGAGTCTCTGATGGTTAACAAGCAGACATCCCAGTTTCATGTAGTAAATCTAGGGCATACTTTCTTTGTGATAGGAAGATGCCTTTTGAAGATCTAGACACTTTGATACCCAAAAAATACTTCAAGTCCCCGAGATCTTTTATCTCGAATTCCTGAGATAAGTACTTCTTCAATGCCTGTTGTTCGCATAAGTCGTTTCCTATGAGCACCATATCATCTACATAGACGACAAGAGCCGTAATCTTCTCATGATTTTTCTTTAAAAATAAAGTATGATCATAATTACTCTGACTGTACCCAGACTTTCGCATCGATCTCGTGAATCTTCCAACAGCTAATGGGGATATGGATCGCAAGTTTGATGTTGATGATGGACAATGTTTTGGTATTGCTCTCTAGGCTTTTAATTTTGGTATTGCTCTCGTATGGTGAGGTTAACACTGCCATGGCGAACCTATTAAGCGAACATGAAGTGATCGACCTCACTGAAGAAGAGAGGAATTACGAAACGGCTGATGGGGATATGGATCGTGAGTTTGATGTTGATGATGCACAATGTTTTGGTATTGCTCTCTAGGCAAAAATTAGGACTCTATTGTTTAAGTTTGTTTTGGGTTGGCTAATCGCGCCTTTTATTATGTTTTTGGGTTTATGAAGCTATACTTTTAATACATGTTAAATATTTTTGAAAGAATGTTGAAGGGTTTACATTTGATTTTCGTTTTGCAATCATTCTATAAATCTGCTTTGTTGCATGTATTTTTGCCTTTTTCTTACTTTTTAAACTAAATCACCTTCTTTTTATCACTTTTTAAGGAAATACAAATTAGACAAAATCAAATGCTTAAAGATACTACTTATTTTCTATTTGGTATAGTGATAATGTTCTAAAAGACTAACTATCAATTTGATGCATTGTTCTGAGAAGAAAAAGTGGGACCGTCTATTTGAGATAGACAAAACTTTATTGCTATTATGAGATTGGTGGATTGATTACTCGTGTGTAGTAAGAACACCACATGTTTAGTTGTGTCTAGAATGCGCGTATGGTAACATATTGCAGCAAACTTTTTTCCCCATATTAAGGTATCAAGTTTATGGGTGGAAAAGCATAGATCATTTGCTTTGTTAGTTGCAAAAACATTTGGCCCTTAGCTTATAAGCTTGTGAAATTATAAAATCGACCACCCATATCGTGCAAGAAATCAATAAAAATAATATTAAAGTAGGGACTTGAACCAATGGCCTTAGGGATGCCTATATTTAAAAGAATAAGGGCAAAAGTTTAAAAATTAAGACTTCAAACTTAAGACATAGATTGCCTTTTATTTTTCAAGAGACAAAATAAGTGTCTAATTAGATATGAAGTTTTAAACCAAACAAACAACATTAAAATATTTTAAGTCTGAATGGACTACTCATTCAAAGTTAAAAGGCTCGATCAAACAACCCTTTAGACACAACCTCCACCTTTATTTTGTCAATAAAACAATTATAAGCACAAAACAAAATATATCAAACATCCGAATCTAATATTTTTATATTCATCATCTAATATTTCTACCTTAATTATATTTTGAAAGTTTCAGAGCGAATTCAAAACCTTAGCACATCATTTAATTAAATTTGTTTTGAATAGGCTTATCCCACCTTTTATTATGTTTTTGGGTTTATGAAGGTATATATACTTTGAATGCATGTTAAATATTATAAGAGTGGTGGAGGGTTTACATTTTCATTTTGCAATTATTCTACAAATTGACGCGCCCGAAATACTTCCGCGCTTAGGAACCCAAGTGTAGGTCGTCAAGTTATAATACTTGGTAAGTCCAAGTGTCGAACCACAAGGATAGTCGGAAAGACAATATGGTGATTACGAGTCCAAGGCTTTGTTCAAGAGAATTTTATTGGTTGATTTTAGTTGTTGATTTTAAGTCTTGCAATAAAAATTAAAGTGATGTATCAATTGATAAGAAAAGGCTAAGGCGTTATAGAATTCATTTGCTTCGCAATGTTATGTAAAATAAATCTCATTCAAAATTCTCAATGCAATTCCTAAGTGTTGAGTAACTTACACTTTTCTAAGCAAGAGGGTGTGAAGCAAGAGCAACCCATTCCCATATAAATGCTATATAACGAAAGGGTGTAAGTAAAACTCAACACAAATGTATCTCTCATTTTTATCTTGTAACAAAGGGTGTGAAGCAAGAGCAACCCATTCCCATATAATGTCCAACCAAGATGCAAACTTGAGATACACCAAAAGAAAAGGCATAAAATTAAACTAGACATTGAGAATTCATTGTTAGTTTCCCCTAGGCAATTGACTTGATTATGAAAATGGCCAACTAAAAAGTTTAGCACAATAAATCATAACATTTCATTTGTCTAAGATTGGGAGGTCTAGGTGGAGATTAAATCATCCGATTTAGACACATTTGATAAATACAAATTGAATCCTTAAGGTGATTAGTGTAGTTGATTATGGCATAAACTTAAGAGATCCTCCTTGGCAACACTCTAACTAAGAAAATATTGAGTCTCAAAATCACATAAAGTGTAGAAAGCACTCAACATATCATTAAAGCATTCAAGGATTGGAATCTCAAATTTATGGTATTTCCATGAATATTCAAAGACTAAACATGCTTGGCAATGTAAAGTATCTCAATCATAGAAGGAATGGACATAGGCTAATAAGAAATACACAAGTGCATCATCTCCTCATTAATGCTTGAGATCTATGTATACAAGGCATACAAAGTCAAATCACCTTATGAGGATTATCTTACTAGCTTATGGATGGTTGATTGGATGGAGAAGATGAAGGATTCAAGAAGTATTTAACAACACTAACAATGGAATGAGAAACAAACTTACATAATTAATGCAATGCAAACTTCATCTTCTAGCCTTAGCAATGAAACTACTCCATGATAGTTGTATGAACAAAAACCATTAAAGGGATTTTCATTTCTCTCAAGAGCTTCTCTCTCTAGATTTCTTACAAGTGATGGATCATTTCCAAAGTGCAGGAAAATAGTGCTTAAATAACTAAAATCTAGATCTAGAAATTACATAACCCCAAATGAGGACAAAGAAAATAATTAAATAAAGAGGCAAAACAATGCCAAAAATGGCTATTCTATCACACTTTCTAAGGGACCCAAGGATAAACACCTGAGCCTAGAACAAAAGTAGAAAGTCCAGCAATTTTTAGTGAGTTTCAATGCATCAAAAGGGGAGAAAAGCTGCTTTTGGGGGCTGTGCTGTGCATTCTGGGAGGTCTCTGATCGATCAGAGGATCCTCTGATCGATCAGAGGGGAGATTTTGGCTCAAAAGGTGGGCTCTGATCGATCAGAGCACCCTCTGAACGATCAGAGGGCATGTTTTGCATTAAAAGGTGGCCTCTGATCAATCAGAGGCTCCTCTGATCGATCAGAGAACACTTCGGGAGACTTTTTTTCTTCTCTTTTGGCTTCTATCTCTCTTGTACACTTCCCAAAGCTCCCCAACTTGCTTCCAAAACCTATGGGCACAATCAAGACACTAGAAAAGGCTACTTTGAGCCATGTTAAAGCAATTCTTGATATTTTGAGTGTGTGCACAAAAGTGGGTTAATTTAATTAAACTAGGCTAGGACAAACACGATAATAACAATCAAAAGAGCGTTAGCGACTACAAAATTATGCGTTTATCAACACCCCCCAACTAAACTCTTGCTAGTCCCTTAGCAAGCCAAATAAAAATAGCTATGTATAATATCCGAAAATGCATTTAGCACATGCATTAAGCCTTTGAACTCCTAAGTTCCCCTAGAAGACGAGTTGTGTCTCGTGAGGGTTTACAGTGATGATACCCACAAACATCCGAAGTTTGAACTCTAAGTAGTAGAATTGAAGCATTTCCATGAATTGATTCAAGTGTTTGGCATTACTATTACAATTTCCGGAATGTTGGCATTTGAATGACGATCTCCATTGCTTACAATCTCCTTTAGAAACTAGCTCCACATTCCCATATGAACACACTATGCATATGGATCTTTGACACAATCATTCTTAATCACAAATAGTTCTATTCATCAATAGTGGAAGAGAGAAATCTTTCAAAAACAAAAGCTCAAGAACTTTGTCAATTTCAAGCACTTTTCTTTATCTTTTACTTGGACTTTTTGCTAAATTAGCTCAAGGTGGTTTGCATCTCTATGGAGGGCAGCGGTCTCACTTTGTGATTTTGCATTCAAAGCTTCTTCTTCTTTCTTTTTTCTTTTTTTTTTTTTAAGAACACAAAGGAAGCTATTCACCCTTTTTCCATATGGTAACCTTTGCCTATCCTTAATATTAGACAAAATGACTTATGAATTTAGTCAAGTGAAGCTTAAAGTCAATATTAAGTTTAAAAGTCATCCAAGTTTTTAAATTTTTTGTAAGTGCCATGCACGTGTCCCCTCTAAAGAGGATCTTTTCGAAAGAGCTTTTATTGCATTTGAACATTATTTCTCTCTACACAAGATAAAAATCACTCTATGTGATACCAAAGACTAAATCAAGCCACAACATTATGCATATTCATAGGAAACTACAAGGCTCAAGAATCTAGATGAAGCAATGCCATAGAGATTATCACTCAACTTCCTATCCAAATCAAGAATTTCATGCCAAAAAAACCATCAATCCATGGACAATTCTAAAAAAAATTGATCATCATTTTTCAAACTTCGATAAAATGGTGAAATCGATCCTAGCATGGAGAAAATTAACATGGAAGAAAGCATGCTTGAGAATTTGAGATTTGAAAGTGCTCACCCCCCAACTTAAAGTTGGCATTGTCCTCAATGCTTTTGAAGACGGAAATGGGTGAATTCTTGGAAAATTGCTTTCCAATTTCTCCAAAAAGAAGCTAGGATCAATTTCAAAGCTACTATATATACAAAAATCTAAAAATAACGGGTTAGCATTAGTCAAACATAACATGCAAAATTCAAGCTCAAACTATCTCAAATAGTTATGTTTAGATAATCCACCAACCCAAAAAGAAAATAAAGCAAAATAAAAAAAATTAAATAAATAAAAATAAGAATGGAGTTTCAAAGTTAGGAGGAGAAAGGAGCTGTTTGGACCAAAGTTTTTTTAATTTTTTTTTTTTTTTTTTTTTTTAGGAGAAAATCCCCTCTGATCGATCAGCCATCACCTCTGATCGATCAGAGGCACGGCAGAACACTCAAAATTTTTTTGAAACTTTGATTTTTTGGCTTTTGGTCCATTCACTCTAGTACCTCCAAGTTTGCTGTTTTTGCATTTTAGTCCCTGAACTTTCCCGAAGTGTGACGATGCTCCTAAAACTCCAGAAAATAAACAAAAATTATATACAAACATGACCTACGCTTATTAGGCGTAGGTCGGGTCGCTTAGAGGGGTGGACTCCTCAAGCGTTGGAATTTCCAAAAACAATTTCAATCTTTGCCCGTTAACCTTGAATTCGAAACTCGTTTTTGGATCAACCACCGTCATGGCCCCAAATGGAAATACATGCTTGACAATATAAGGGCCGGTCCAACGAGACTTTAATTTTTCGAGAAAAAGGTGGAGACGCGTATCATAAACAAGGACTTTTTGACCAAGTTTGAAATCTTTTCTTAAAATCGATTTATCATGAAATTTTTTCGCCCTTTCCTTGCTTAGTTTTGAATGTTGGTACGCGTCTCTCCTCAATTCCTCCAACTCCTCAAGTTGCAACTTCCGGTTGCTTGGCATTGGCTTGAGCTCCATTTGTCCCTCAAGCTTTGGCGTTGGATCGGATGTGCTTTCTTTTTGCTTCTTTGGATCTTTAGCTTTGTCATCAAGCAAATAAAATACATTCAAACACTCATCGAATTCATTGGAAGTTGTTAGATTGTCTTCCATTGAATTCGAATCGTAAGTATCAATGAAATGATCTTGGAATAATGACTCTATCATGTTCACATGTTCACTTTCTTCATCAAAATCATTTTGTTGTTTGCTTAAAGAGAACACATTTAGCTCAAGAGTCATGTTTCCAAAAGTCAATTTAACAATTCCATTCTTGCAATTAATGATAGCATTAGATGTGGCAAGAAATGGTCTTCCTAAAATGACGGGAATTTCATTAGCGGGATTTGCTACCGGTTGCATATCAAGAACAATGAAATCAACGGGAAAGTAGAATTTATCAATTTGCACTAAAACATCCTCTACTATCCCTCTTGGTATCTTAACGGATCGATCCGCTAATTGAATCGTCACTTTGGTGGGTTTCAACTCTCGTAACCCCAATTGTTTGTACACCGAAAAAGGAAGTACATTGACACTAGCTCCCAAATCAAGTAAGGCATTTTTTATACGACAATTGCCAATTAAACATGAAATTGTTGGGCAACCGGGATCTTTAAATTTTGGAATGTGAGTGCCTTGCATGATTGAGCTCACTTGTTCCGTCATAAACGCCTTTTTCTTAACATTCAACCTTCTTTTGGTGGTACACAAATCCTTGAGAAATTTAGCATATGAAGGTATTTGCTTGACCGCATTAAGCAAAGGAATGTTGATCTTGACTTGCCTAAACACATCAAGAATTCCGGTGTTGTGATTTTCCTTAGGAGGTTGATTTAACCTTTCGGGAAAAGGGACTTTGATGCTATTTCGAATTTTCTCCAAATCCTCTTTTCCAACTCTCTCTTCTTCCCCCATTCTCTCTTCTAGGGTGATCTCCTCAACTTGACTTGACTTGGCTATGTCCACCGGCTTTTTGGCCTTAGGAACTATAGTTTTGTCAATCTCTTTCCCACTCCTAAGGACGGTGATGGATTTCAATTATTCGACATTCCTACTCGACTCACCCTCATTGATCACTAAAGCTTGGCCTCTTGGGTTAGCTAAGGGTTGAGATGGAAATTTTCCTTTTTCTTGAATGGACAATGCGGTGGTGAGTTTGGACATTTGGGTTTTCAAATCACTAACCTCTCTATTGGTCTTATCTATAAATTGCCGCAAAAGAGACTCCAAATTTGAATTTGGGTTTGGGTTAGTTTGACCAAAAGAGTTGTTTTGGGGTGGAGGTGGTCTTTGTTGGTAGGAATTTGAATTTGCATGAGCATTTTGGTTTCCCCCCCAACTAAAGTTAGGATGATTTCTCCACTCTTCATTGTACCTTTGAGAAAATGGGTCATTGTGTGGCCTAGAGTATGAGTTCATAGCATTGACTTGTGAGGGACTTTGAAGGACCTCTTTGAAGGCCGGAATTGTGTGACACTCCTCCGTGGAATGTCCCACCTTCTCACAAATGACACAAACGGTATTAGTACCTACACTACCTTCTCTCATTTTACTAGACTCCATGGTTTCGACCTTCTTTGACAATTGCATAAATTTTAACTCAATGTCATCACCTTTTGACAATTGGTACAAACCCCCTCTCTCGGAAACTTTACCCTTAACCTCATCCGTGTAGGTGTTCCAATTTTGGGCACCTTCGGCTATTTCATCAAAGTACAACAAAGCTTCCTCCGGACTTTTGCTCAAAAAATTTCCATTACACATCGTTTCCACAAATGTGCGCATGGCGGGAGTGAGTGATTCGTAAAAATAGCTCACAATACTCCATGTCTCATGTCCATGATGGGGGCAAGAATTCAAAAGTTCTTTGTATCTTTCCCAACACTTGTAAAAACTTTCATTTTCTTTAGGAGAAAAATTTGAAATTTGCCTTCTCAAAGCATTGGTTCGATGAACGGGAAAGAATTTCTTTAAAAATTCGGTTTGCAATTCTTGCCAAGTTCGAATGGAATTGGGACGTAGAGAATTGAGCCATATTTTGCCTTTATCCTTTAAAGAGAATGGAAAAAGTTTTAACCTCATTACTTCCTCATTTGTGTTAGCATCTCTAAAAGTAGAGCAAACTTCCTCAAAATCTTTTAAATGCAAGTAAGGGTTTTCGGAATCCATACCATGAAATGATGGTATATGTTGCAACATGCCCGGTTTGAGATTAAATGTTCCGGCTTGTCCCGCGGGAATGACAATGCAAGAGTTTGAAGTGCCTCGAGGAGGTTGAAGGTAATCTCGCATTGTGCGGACCGGACGATTGTGATCATTGTTCTCTCCGGTATTTGACTCAATGTCTTCGTTATCCATCTCGGATGGAGTGGGTGAGGGAGAAGGATGCCTTGGAGGTGGTTGGCCTCTTGGTGGACTTATTCGAAGATCAATGTACAAGTCCCCGAGCATAAGCCCGGGAAGGTGATCTTAAAGAAAATTGCCACCTATAAAAGAAGAAAATAATAAGCAAGAAAAACTTATTCACAAAGGGAGAAGAAATACTTACAAAGCGGATTTTTTTATAAAACCCGTAATCCGTCTTTCGCCGTATCCCCGGCAACGGCGCCAAAAACTTGACGCGCCCGAAATACTTCCGCGCTTAGGAACCCAAGTGTAGGTCGTCAAGTTATAATACTTGGTAAGTCCAAGTGTCGAACCACAAGGATAGTCGGAAAGACAATATGGTGATTACGAGTCCAAGGCTTTGTTCAAGAGAATTTTATTGGTTGATTTTAGTTGTTGATTTTAAGTCTTGCAATAAAAATTAAAGTGATGTATCAATTGATAAGAAAAGGCTAAGGCGTTATAGAATTCATTTGCTTCGCAATGTTATGTAAAATAAATCTCATTCAAAATTCTCAATGCAATTCCTAAGTGTTGAGTAACTTACACTTTTCTAAGCAAGAGGGTGTGAAGCAAGAGCAACCCATTCCCATATAAATGCTATATAAAGAAAGGGTGTAAGTAAAACTCAACACAAATGTATCTCTCATTTTTATCTTGTAACAAAGGGTGTGAAGCAAGAGCAACCCATTCCCATATAATGTCCAACCAAGATGCAAACTTGAGATACACCAAAAGAAAAGGCATAAAATTAAACTAGGCATTGAGAATTCATTGTTAGTTTCCCCTAGGCAATTGACTTGATTATGAAAATGGCCAACTAAAAAGTTTAGCACAATAAATCATAACATTTCATTTGTCTAAGATTGGGAGGTCTAGGTGGAGATTAAATCATCCGATTTAGACACATTTGATAAATATAAATTGAATCCTTAAGGTGATTAGTGTAGTTGATTATGGCATAAACTTAAGAGATCCTCCTTGGCAACACTCTAACTAAGAAAATATTGAGTCTCAAAATCACATAAAGTGTAGAAAGCACTCAACATATCATTAAAGCATTCAAGGATTGGAATCTCAAATTTATGGTATTTCCATGAATATTCAAAGACTAAACATGCTTGGCAATGTAAAGTATCTCAATCATAGAAGGAATGGACATAGGCTAATAAGAAATACACAAGTGCATCATCTCCTCATTAATGCTTGAGATCTATGTATACAAGGCATACAAAGTCAAATCACCTTATGAGGATTATCTTACTAGCTTATGGATGGTTGATTGAATGGAGAAGATGAAGGATTCAAGAAGTATTTAACAACACTAACAATGGAATGAGAAACAAACTTACATAATTAATGCAATGCAAACTTCATCTTCTAGCCTTAGCAATGAAACTACTCCATGATAGTTGTATGAACAAAAACCATTAAAGGGATTTCCATTTCTCTCAAGAGCTTCTCTCTCTAGATTTCTTACAAGTGATGGATCATTTCCAAAGTGCAGGAAAATAGTGCTTAAATAACTAAAATCTAGATCTAGAAATTACATAACCCCAAATGAGGACAAAGAAAATAATTAAATAAAGAGGCAAAACAATGCCAAAAATGGCTATTCTATCACACTTTCTAAGGGACCCAAGGATAAACACCTGAGCCTAGAACAAAAGTAGAAAGTCCAGCAATTTTTAGTGAGTTTCAATGCATCAAAAGGGGAGAAAAGCTGCTTTTGGGGGCTGTGCTGTGCATTCTGGGAGGTCTCTGATCGATCAGAGGATCCTCTGATCGATCATAGGGGAGATTTTGGCTCAAAAGGTGGGCTCTGATCGATCAGAGCACCCTCTGATCGATCAGAGGGCATGTTTTGCATTAAAAGGTGGCCTCTGATCAATCAGAGGCTCCTCTGATCGATCAGAGGACACTTCGGGAGACTTTTTTTCTTCTCTTTTGGCTTCTATCTCTCTTGTACACTTCCCAAAGCTCCCCAACTTGCTTCCAAAACCTATGGGCACAATCAAGACACTAGAAAAGGCTACTTTGAGCCATGTTAAAGCAATTCTTGATATTTTGAGTGTGTGCACAAAAGTGGGTTAATTTAATTAAACTAGGCTAAGACAAACACGATAATAACAATCAAAAGAGCGTTAGCGACTACAAAATTATGCGTTTATCACAAATCCTGATCGAAAATGAGCTTTTTACGTGTATTTGTGCATCTTCTTAATTTCTTTCTTTCTTTCTTTTCGAACTAAATTACTTGTACTTGTGTTATGTGTAGTACTCGCATATAAACATGGGGCACCCATGTAACAAAATTTATTTCGGAGAGTTTTATTGCGTTATGTATAGTACTCGCATATAAACATGGGGCATGCCCATGTTACGAAATTTATTTTGGAGAGCTTTATTGCCCGCTAAAATATATGAGAGTTTTAACTTGTGCATTAACAGTACATATTAATATTTTTCTCGTAGGATCTATTATTTCATCCATAAAGTCCAGGGTTTAGGCTTTAGACACCAAAAAAAAAGAAGCTAATTAATGCACACTAAATCCGTTCTTTTATGCACTCGATCAATTGTTGTATTTTAGTTCTTCTTAATACACTGGTTATAAATAAAATCTCCCAATTTATGCACCAAGAATTCATTCTTCATCAACTGTATTGATTTGTTACTTTCTTAATATATCTACTTCCATCAATGAATATTTCTCACTTTTTTTTTACTCTTGCGTAAATTCATATAGTTATTTTTTTCGCACACTACGGGGTTTGAAATCCTTCCACTTATCCATTCTTTTTTCCTTGTTTCCAAGTTTATTAAAATTCTGTGGAAAATTTTAATATGTTTGACCATCATTAATCGTATGGTATTAGGGGTACTTAGATATATTGAAGCACTAAGTATTGTCCATCATTGGTTCGAAACGTAAACATTCAAATTAGTAAGTTTTTAATTTACTTATTTGTTTATTTGACTTTATTACTTTAAATTTTGATAACTTCATTTTTTTGAAATTTAAAGTTTATGAGTTTGAGTTTTTTTTTCTATTAATAAACGTAATTCTAAATATTTTACTAATTTGTCAAGTATATCTTGAATAAGGGTAGTTTAATTTTGGAATATATTTAAAATTTTAAAATTAATAAAAAAAATTTATCCTTGTCCTTTAAACTAAACTTGTCCTCGAATCTAATCCTCCAAAAACTTTATCCTTCGTTGGAAAGATATTATCAAGTTTGTTCTTTAATAAAACAATTTTATTAGTATTTTCTAATAAAAAATATTAAATTCAACTTAAGATAATTATACAACTTATTTTTTGTTATGAGATTTAGTACATTGGTTAAACTCATATTTTTAATAATATTGCACGAAAGAATACTAACTAGTATATAGTGTTTTGTTGTATAATTAAACTTCTAATAATGATAGTAGCATGTCGTTTATGTTGTTTTTGTGGGGGTAGATTATTGCAATATGGTTCGCTAAAAAAAATCACAATTCATCAACTATTTTCTCAATTAATGTTGAAGTTATATCAAAATTTTAAGAAATTGGAAAATTTAGAAAATTTCGAACTTCTGATTTTGGAACTTTTTTTGAATTTCCATAATTTTTTGGAATTAGAAAGGTATTTGGAATTCTGAATTTTCCTTTTTTTTTCCTTTTTTTTTCAAATAAGGGTATTCCGATCTATTCGACGAACACCATTTTAATGAATATGCGCGTCCATGAACAAAAGGGTTCACATCATATATAGTACAAAAAACATATATAGATAATTGAAAAATGCTTAATTTACCGTTCGTATCTGCTAAATATGTTATGGCTAAATTGCTAAACAAGTTTCCAATTTAAGTTTTTATAGCTGCCCAAATTTACCCTGTGTTTATATGTTAACCTTTCAATTTATGCAAAAATTGTAACTTCCAATTTCAAAAATATGTCAAGTAACTATTTTTAATTCTCTCAAATTTATCCCGTGTTTATATATTAGTGCATATATAACATTAATTTCCTCTTAACACGAATTTTTAGTCAAAGAATTTTCTTGTTCAAATCGAAACGAAAATATAACATGAATCGAAAGGAAAAGAAAAATAAAAGTAATTAATTGGATAATTCGTATTCGTATCTTGTTCGAGTCCAAATATTTAATATGATATCATATTGTGGTCATATTTAAATTTTGAAACAAAATTAGAAATATATCACTACATAGTATTAATCCTATTGTGCTAAAGAATTTCAAAATTATAATCGTGTTTGTCAGCCTGTATTCAAATTTTAATAATAGACAAAAAAAAAAGTAACTAATAAAAGAGAGTGGTATATTTTTTTTTATTTTGAACGGGAGATGGCTAAGTTTGGGCCAACTTATATGCACCTCAACCTTGGTTAATCCAGTTTGCCGTGAGAAATTGCATTAGGAGATAAACAATATTTTAAAAACCTCCCGATCGAACACAGACTTATGACGTGGTCGTCTACTACTAGCTCAACCCCGGGTTAAAGAAAGTGGTATATCAACTTACAAATTATCCCGCCTAATGTTTAAAAAGCAATCTCGACCGTCCGTCCGAATTTTGGGAAATTAGTGGCCGTTGATTTCTTTGTAGCATAAAGAAGAGTCTCGTTCTCTCTATATATCTCTCTCACGCTGCTTTGGCTTTCAACATGAGCGAACACACCGTCGACTGATCAACCGCGGCACCGCAGCTGCTCCCCCCTCTAAAATAGGGTTTTTAATTTGAAGGTTGGGTTTTTAGAATCTCAATTTAGGGATTTTAAGCTTAGTATTTTTTTTTTCCAATTATTGCTTCTTCGGCATTTAACCATTGTTTAATTTAGTGTAATTTAATTCCTTCAACATATAGAAATTTTCATATATATACATATACACTTCCATTGTCTTTAGGAAGTCTAATTTCTTTGTCTTTTAATATTAAGTTAAAAGCTAAAGGCTTTCTCTGTTTTTAGGAAGTCTAATTTCATTGTATTTTATTTATTTCATCTCTCCAAACTCCACTGCCATCACTATTAGAGGGTGGGTTTTGATCAATAATGAATGGTCTATTCTGAATTTTTGGATCTAGTTCCCTCTATATTTTCCTTTAGTTTGATGACAAGATCAAATGAGAGACCCTTTTTCTAATTCAAATAAACAATTTCAAGTTTGCAATGAAATTAAGGCAGGAAGAAATTAGAGAGGAAATAGAACTAAGAGAAAGAGAGAGGAGGAATAAGATAAAGATAGAGATAGAGATAGAATAATACTTTTTCATTCCTGATAAACGAAACGAGACCTAAATAAACAAAACGACAGTCACCCAATTAAACAAAACGACACTCAAACATCAACAATTAATATTTCAGCCAATTTATACCCTGACATTTGATAATTCTTTAAGGTCACTATATATTATGAATTTGTAGACCGTCGATTCTTAAACTATCCTACTTATTTGGATTGCTTGGATTTTTGCCCTTTCGAGTTAGCTTTTAAAGGCTCACTTGAAAATCACAGTGGTCTTCAAGAAAGTTCCTTTAACATTAACCATGAACATGATGTTGCCAAGTATAAGAGTACATCAATATTATCTCACTAGGTGATTTTTTTTTTGGTTACTGCCAATCCTCTACTTCTTTGGTTAGTGGTCTGCCTAATAAACAGCCCATATCAATAGATACAAATACACTCCGTGTTTTATTTATTAAAAAAAAAATTCTCATTTCATTCTTACTTACATGCATTAATGAAGGTTTTACTTGCTCTGTTATGTGTTGAACATATCTCATTTTCTGACTTTAATCTTTAGCGAAACAACTCTAAGGTGCTCATTTAGTTGTAGATCGTAGAACTCTTGAGTGGCATGATTTGGAACTACGAATAATTGAAGTACTGCTCTGCATGCTAATTAAAAGAAACAGTTTGGCTAAATAGATTATTGTTGTGGTGCTAAATAAAACTTTGCCAAAAAAATTGTGTTTCTTACTGTTTCGTATTGTGTTGGTGATGGTAATGGTAGTGTAGTTGCAGGCGCTGGGTGCATTTCTGTTGGGTTGGTTCCTTATTTGTTTTGTGCCGTCTTGGCTGATGCTTAACTTTTAGTGCAGTTTTGATGATTTTATTCTGGCTTTTGTTGAATTTTTAGTATTTTTACTTTTACTGTTTAACTTTATGTTGGTTTATTTTTCTATAATTCTTTTCTTTCTAAAAATTGAGTCTTGTGCCTCGGTAGATCAAAATGCATCGAATGTGCATGTCGAATTTTAAAACATTGGTGTAAATACAAACCCAATTAACCTATCTTACAATAGTAGCATTTTTATTGTTACAAAGTGTAAATTTAACCAATAAAAATGCAAAGAGATAAAATTGCTAGGACTCTACAACAACAACAACAAGCCTTTATCCCACTAGTTGGGGTCGGCTACATGGATCAAACGACGCCATAGTGGCCTGTCATGAATCATATCTATAGTGAAACCATTTGCCTCTAAATCCTTCTTAATAGTTTCACCTATAGTTTTTCTCGATCTTCCTCTACCTCTAACAACTAAGCTTCCCTCTATATGATCAACTCTCCTAACCACGGCATCCACCGGTCTCCTCCATACATGCCCAAACCATCTAAGTCGAGATTCAACCATTTTTTCTGTAATAGGTGCCACCCCAACTCCCTCTCTGATGGTATCATTCCTGATCCTATCTTTCCTATTATTGCCACTCATCCATCTCAACATTCTCATCTCAGCTACATTTAGTTTATTCTCGTGTTGGCTTTTGACCGCCCAACACTCAGTCCCATACAACATCGCTGGTCTAACCGCGGTACGATAGAATTTTCCTTTTAACTTGAGTGGTACCTTTTTATCACATAACACACCCGAAGCTTTCCTCCATTTCAACCACCCTGCTTGAATCCGGTGGTTTACATCCCCCTCTATCTCCCTATCTTCTTGTATAATGGATCCAAGATACTTAAACCGAGTGACTTGTGGTATGCCAATGTCCCCAACTTTTACCTCTAAGTTAGGAGTGCTCCGCTTTTTACTGAACTTGCATTCCATATATTCTGTCTTACTTCTGCTTAAACGAAAGTCATGCGCTTCTAAAGTTTGTCTCCAAGTTTCCACCTTCCCATTTAGCTCTTCTCTGGACTCACCCACTAGGATAATATCATCTGCAAATAGCATACATCGCGGTGCTGGCTCTTGAATGTGTTCCGTGAGTGCATCCAAGACCAAGGTAAACAGATAAGGGCTCAAAGCTGACCCTTGGTGCAGTCCTATAGTTATAGGAAAATCTTTTGTGGACCCACTATGTGTTCTCACACTAGTCTTAGCTCCCTTATACATGTCCTTGATACCACGAATATAGGCAATCTTAACCCCTTTCTTCTCTAGAGCTTTCCACAAAATCTCTCTTGGTACCCTATCGTATGCCTTCTCCGAGTCAATGAAAACCATGTGTAGGTCCTTTTGATCCCTCCGATATTGCTCCATCAAACGTCGCAACAAGTAAATTGCTTCCATGGTCGACCTCCCGGGCATAAAACCAAATTGATTATCTAAAATGCTGGTTTCCTTTCTTAGTTTCCGCTCAATCACCCTTTCCCATAACTTCATAGTATGGCTCATGAGTTTAATCCCCCTGTAATTGGCGCAATTTTGTATATCCCCCTTATTCGTATAAATCGGGATTAGGGTGCTTCTCCTCCATTCTTCCGGCATCTTCTTTGATCTCAATATCTCGTTGAAAAACCTTGTGAGCCAACCAATGCCTTTAACACCTATTGTGTCAACTATTTCCATAGATTTTCCTGTAAGTGTGCCTATATTCCAAGTTCCAAAACGAATCCTCCTCTCATGAACTAGCTTCTTTACCCGCACCTGTTCACAAATATGCGGGAACCCTCGCTTATTTTTCACTACATCCAGGCGGCGATGCAGCAGCCCTTGCTCATTTGTCACTGCACTCGAGCGATACAGCACGTTGCTTCTGGGCAACGACCTAGCATTAACACTATTATATCGTTTGTCCATGTCATAAAGATTCGACGTAGTTTTACGTTGACTGTCGACTACCTAACACAACCCTCCTCCTTTATCCGGGCTTGGGACCGGCAGCATTGAAGTAACACTGGCGGAGTTATAAAATTGCTAGGACTCTATGGAAGTTAAAATATTAAAACCTAATAATTCGGTATAAATGGGTCGTCTTAATTGGAGTTCGTGTCTAGTTGGCGGGTTGTGTCAAATATTGCCAGAGCCCTAGACTAACCAAAGGACCTCCTTTTGGCACTGGTTCGACAAATCTCGGACACCCAATATTGTAAAATGAATTTATGGTATTGTGTTGGATACTTGGATTATGCTAATTTCTAACTGTGAAGGTAAACTGATTTGTATTAAGGAAACTATGTAAGACTGTTAATTGAGAGGAGGTGTGCGCTCTTGATAAAATTTCTAACAATTGTGATTTTTGCCCTCTTGTTTAAGAAAAAATCCAACCTAAGAGGCTGTCCACCACTCTGCCATCACTTTTTCACTTTTTGTGGAAGATGACAACTTTTCAAGCTGCTAAGGAGAACCAAGTAACCAACAACAACTTAGTGGAAAGATTTGAAGACTTAACGATGGAAAGTTTTGAAGACTTAACAAAGATGAAGATGACTAGCGAAGTTGGACAAGTTAGCGAGTATCTTTTGCCGTATGAGTTCCTAATTAAGTTTGAAAGATATCCCATCCCAATTATCCAATCCGATAAACAATTCAGATGTATCCTCGCCGCTCATGGAAAGTTTGTCTTTGTTTTAATGCATAATTTCGATCCGGTAATTACTCTCTCATGAGCTTTAATTGCCTTGTGATTCATTCTAGGTTTTATTTATAGTTGTTTATTATTTGACATTGTTTGTTTTTTTAGCATATTTGTATATATTTATATGTGTGTGTCTCTGGGTACGTGTTCAAGTTTCAATTTCTTGTTCATTTAAGAATTTTAAGTTTAAATGACAAGTTGAGGAACTTTAAACTGGGTTCCATTTGGTGTTTGCTTGAGGAACTTTGGAGGGCTACTGATAGATATAGAAAAGCGTTCTACAACATCACTTCACTGCTATTTAACTTGGAAAAATCCCTAATTTAGTGGTATAACCATAACGGTAATGGTGATGGTAGCAGCTGTGTAGCGTATCCACCCTGATCCACATGACAAACTTATTGGCTGTTTTGTGAAAAATCCTAATTTATTTACTGCTATATATATATATATTATATCTTGATACTGCTGTGAGACCCCACCAACATTTGAGATGAAAACTAGTCATGTTTTTTGCTGAAACAATGAAGACAGATAGTTGGACAATTGTAACTGTGATGTTACCGTCTGGCAGTAGAACAAAAAATAGGAGAAAGAGGAAAGGGAGATGGGAGATGGGATAAGATGGCGTCTAGCCGTTGATAGCTGGCAGCACAACATCATTTCACCAGGGGGTTTGTTACTTCTATATAGTTTGCCTAAATTTAAGCCCTACTTTGCAGACATTGGACCAAATTTTGTCAAATCTAAATTCTAGATATTCTATCACTCGCCCATTCAAGTTTTACCTACTTCACTAGCTATGTTAGTGTTAGACTGTCCTTTGGGTTTCAGCCATTTAGCTATGTACAAAAGATCTAGCTAAATAATTTTTTTCATCCAATAGCAAAAAATGTAGGATTGCAAAAAAAAAAAACCTATGGTGAGCTTAGCCATTACATGAATTCGTGCAAGTGTGTCCACACGCCCCAAACTTAATTGATGAGGAATCCATTCTCGCCATGTTGCATTGTCCCTGCCAATAATATCCCATGAAGGATCGTTCTGGTGGATAAAAGGGATCACTTCATAAATTGGGGCAAAGTTACTAATCCCAAATTCATGTGGGGTTTGGGGCTAGGTAATTTACTGGCTAAATAAGAGCCCTCCAAGGTAAGTGGCTTTGGTGTTTTCCTTTACAACAGGAATCTTTATGCATTCCATCATTGAAATCAAATTTGGTCTTCATACAAATGGGTTCTTGAATAATGTGAAGGTGAGAGTTATTGGTGTTGGGGAGAGGGTATGATTTTTGGCTTCTTTTCAATCATGTTTTTAATCATGTTTTTCCTCAACTCTTTAGATTGTTCTCTTCTCATATCCATTTACTTCCTTGCTTTCATGGGAATCAAATCATTTTTATCATGGAACTTAGTTTTTAGAATCAATTTAGTGCGCGGTTGGAAAAAAAAAATTGGAAAATGATTTTTATGAGAAGTTGGAAAAAAGAGATGAGTGATTCAGTGATATGTTATATTACCTTTTCAATCGGCTTTTCCATAGAATCTAATTCTTTGGAGTAGTAGATTGGTGAGAATTTATTTTCCATGGGAAAAAGAAAAGAGTACAACATCTTACCAAATTATTCATACTCGTTTACCAACTTCTCATAAACTTAATTGTTCAATTATTACCCAACCTTTTTGCTATTAAACTGACGCTTTAATGATAGTGAGATTGAGGAATTCTATTCTTTCACGAGTCTTACTGAAAATGTCCACTTGAAAATTATGTGGAAGGTTGGGTAATCCGTATATTTTTTTTGTTGTTGTTTGTTTGGGTGATTTTAGTGAGGAAGCTAATTAAATTACATTGTGATATGATTCCAAGAAAAAGACCCTTTATGTATTTGTCTCCAAGTTGGTGTGTGCTTTGTATATCTGCAGGAGAAGACATTGACCATCTGTTCTTCTTATACGCAAGCTTCATTTGGAACAAAGCCTTTTGGCACTTTTGACGTTAAATCTGAATTGGTGATCAATAAGTGCAGGGGTCTATGTTTGTTTATTTTTGTCGTTCTTCAGTTATGTGTGGCTGTGAATTTCTTCTCCATTTGTGGGCTTATTGGTCCACAGTTGTTTCTGTTTCTACTCAAATGTTTATTGCGTTTGGTTCTTTTTCTTCTTCTTTTTTTTCCCTGCAGAGTCATTTTGAAGAATTTGCACATGTAGAACAGGTGGCAAAAGCACACAAAGAGACGCATTTTTTTATTGCCGATGCTGCAAATTGTCCACAATTTGTTGCGAATATAAATCTCGATAAATCCGGAACTGTTGCTGTTATAAAGGACCGTAGAGTTGTACAAGTTCTGGTATGTGTATATATATTATTTATTATTAATTACATAAATCATTAATTTAATTACTACCCAAATTGTAATTGCTAGGGATTGAACTTTATAAATACACTAATTGTAACTTTCGCCAAAGGTACTATCTGTTCTTCAAAAAGCATCTTGAAATCTAAACGAAAAGCACTAGTCGTAACTTGTAACACCTTTCGAAAGGCACTAGCCACTCATTAAAATGGCTTCTTGCAGTCTCCACCCCGACAATCTCTTATCCCTTGCAAGCTTATAGAATTAGAAATCCGTTGCCCTTTATTATATAATATACCTATTTATAGTTTATTTTGTATTTCTCTCGACATATTCTTGTTTCTTTTTGTGGCCTTTGAGTCCTTTGATGAGATATATGAGAAGGCTGGCGGGTATGGTGAGGTTGGCAAGGCCTTTGCGAACCTATTAGGGAACATGAAGTGATTGACCTCACTGAGGAAGAGAGGAATTACGAAACGGCTGATGGGGATATGGATCGCGAGTTTGATGTTGATGAGGATCAATGTTTTGGTCTTGTTCTCTAGGCTTTTAACTGGGACTATACTGTTTAAGTTTGTTTTGTGTTGGCTAATCGCGCCTTTTATTATGTTTTTCGGTTCATGAAGCTATATTTTTAATGCATGTTAAATATTTTAGAAGAGTGGTGGAGGGTTTACATTTTGCAATCATTCTATAAATCTGCTTTGTTACATGTATTTGTGCCTCTTTCTTTATTTATTTCTTTCTTTCTTTATTTTCAAACTATTATCACCCGAACAAATCAACATATAGAATCAACATCAGTAAAGTTTGTTGCTTTGTAGATTTTGGGAAATAAATGAACATATAGAATCAAGAAATAATAAACAAAAAAAAAAAACTTTAGCTCTTTGCGTTAAATCCTTTTGAATTATTATAGTTTGAAGAGAAGGCGGGTGGATAAAAAAAAATAAGGTTTATCATAAAACAGAATAAAAAACGGGTAAATTAAATATATATGTATATGGTAAATATATAATCTACATATATGACCGGGTAATTAGTAAAAATTGTCCCTAAAGTTTGACCCGAATTTCTTGCTTGTTCCTAAAGTTTAATTGTACAAAACTGGATGCTCTGATAAAAAGATGCATGGAAAATGCTCGCGATTATTACGAATCACTCTTTTAAGAGTCATTTTTGGATGTTTTAACCGAAATTAAAATTTTTAAGGATGTTTTAACTAAAATTAGAAACTTTAAAGATACTTAAACCAAAATTAGAAGCTTTAAGGATGTTTCAATCAAAATTAAAATTTTTAAGGATGTTTCAACTCAAAATTAAATTTTAAGAACAAGCGAAAATTTAGGTTAAACTTTAAGAGTTATTTTTACTAACTAGCTCTTGTGTACATGGGTTACACGTGTCTTTAGTGTTTGACAGATGTTATTAGCCAAAGTAATAAATATGTAAAAAGAATTGGTAAAAAAAAAATAAAAATAAAAAATAAGTTCTATCCCAAGCAAAAGTCAATAATATCAAGTGTAGAAAGTAATTTAAAATTGTAAGAGGATGATATAATCAATTAGGTGTATTAAAATTGTTGTGCCAAATTTTCATGGATGGCCAAGCATAAACATGTATTGGAGTATATTATATAATTAGTACATTTATTATTAGTTTAATTAATTATATTTTTGATTTAATCAATAGACAAGGAAATTAATTAAATTTAAAGTATACGCAACCAATAATAATAAAAAATACTAACCAATAAAAACACTATTGTCGACCATTAACCAATAAAAAAAAAAACAATAACCAATAAAATAGTAAAAAAAAAAAAGCATTTATGCTGAGAGAGAACTATTGTCGACATAAAAGAAATTATAAAAACACTAACAAATATCCATTGTTCTGTTGAACTATTGTTTCATGAAATAGGATTCGTTTATAATAATACTGAGTTGTTCAAAGAGAGAGAACAAACCATGTATATTTTGAGAAGCTGGTAATCTGTCTTGTGTTTTTTTTATATGGCTTATGTGTTTATATATAAGTTTGTGAATTGAAATTGTTGTTGAAATAAATTAGGATGTATTGTAAGAGATGTAATATCATTAGAACAGTAGAGAAATTAAAATAAGTAGAGTTTAAACCAAATTAATATGATATTATCGTGAGTTTGATTTTGAGTAGAATAAAAGGAGTAAAAGACATAATTTTGTTTTAATTTTATTTTGAGTAGTACAATGTGATTTTCGTTAGTAGAGTAATTTGATACTATTGTGAATTTCATTTTTAGTAGAAGACATAAAATACATAATTTTTTCATTAGTAGAGTAATTTGATACTATTGTGAATTCTATTTTGAATAAAAGAGACATTAAAATACGTAATTTTTTTTTTAGTAGAAGACATAAAATACATTATTTTATTTTAGTTTTATTTTGAGTAGTACAACCTAATTTTCATTAGTAGAATAATTTAATTTTTTTAAAAGATTTTCATTAGTAGAGTAATTTGATTTTTTTTAAACATTTTCATTAGTGGAGTAATTCGATACTATTGTGAATTTCATTTTGAGTAGAAGACATAAATGCATAATTTTTTTTATTAGTAGAGTAGTTTGATAATATTGTGAATTTCATTTTGAGTAGAAGACATAAAATACATAACTTTATTTTAACTTTATTTTTAGTACAACGTGATTTTCAGTTTGAATAAGAGGTTTTAATTTTAGAATAAAAGGGTATATTTGTCCATACAAAAAAGAGAAAAACACTTGAGGTTATTCATGCTTTTATATATAGTATAGATTATTTTTTAGTACAACGCGATTTTCTGTTTGAGTAGGAGGCTTTAATTTTAGAATAAAATAGTATATTTGTCCATACAAAAAAAAGGAAAAACACTTGAGGTTATTCGTGCTTTTATATATAGTATACTATTAGCTACAAGAGATTTTGCGCCTTCGAGAAATCAAATACATAACATTCTGCTAAATGAATCGATTCCCACAAGAACCCTAGTAAAGACTGAGCCAAGCCGTATGGTTGTTGTCTCGCCCTTATTAGTAAAAGGTAAATTAGTAGAAAATTGAAGGACTAAATAGCATATACTCTAAAAAATTTGATGATTGTTACCATAAGAG
The DNA here is from genome assembly GCA_021464415.1 of Lonicera japonica. Lineage (NCBI taxonomy): Eukaryota > Viridiplantae > Streptophyta > Magnoliopsida > Dipsacales > Caprifoliaceae > Lonicera > Lonicera japonica. Next base: position 31,417,933 of record CM038471.1, on the reverse strand, counting down.
CGCCTATGTGTTGAGTATATTACGAATATAAAAAGAATAATATTTTATGTAAACATTTATTTTCTGTTAATGTGTATTTAATTTTTGATTTTTTTTTTATAAATAGGTCGTTAATATACTACTGTCATAATTAACTAGACCCTATTTATAAATAAAGGAGGAGAAAGAAAAATTGGTTGATCACGATTGCAGACTCCCGTGGGAATAGGCCAAACAACAACTTTTTTCTTGTGTTTTTTATTTATTTAATTTTCTTTTCTGATGTCAATATGTCAACTATTTTATATATGTAAGCAATTTATGTTTTCTGTTCTTTTAGAATTCATGGCAATCGATAATTTAAGAGATATTCGGGATTGACTTTTAAAATAGTGATTTAGATTATTCGGTAATAATATATTGATTTGTGGAATGCAATGAAGTGAGAGGAGGACGGATCTCACATACTAATCAATACACTGATATTATGTTATCAACTGAGTTAGTTTTTTTAAATTCTCATACAAAGTCCCTCTAAAATTACTCACCACGTACATATTTATATTTGCAATATTGTAGCCCCTCAACACCAACCATGGCATGTTGACCTGTGACACACTTAGAAATATCTCAATAATTTTTTAGAGACATAATTTAGGGACATGTTTTAAAAATACGTTTGAAGTATCATTATTTGTGTATACAGTCACCACTAACTAGACTTTGTCTATTGCGATGCACATAATATTAAATACATTCGCGTGTCTCTTGAATGTGTGTCCAACATGTGTCTGTATAGATTTTACTAGCATATGTTTTGGAGAATCTCAGCAACTAATTTCGGTTCTAGACTTCTAATATCCTTAAAAAAAATTATTAAAAAAGAAAAAAGTAATATCGTAAAATAGAAACAATATATATTACTAGTCACATTAAACATAATGGATTAATTGTCTTAATCGACCTTAAACATAATGTCTGTAAATTTACTAAATATAATATCCTCATAAGTCAAAAGAATTGGAATAATACAACTGAAATTACAAAAGAATTTCCATAAAGTGGGGCAGTGTTAGCATAACCTTATTTATAACTTTTCAAAATATAGTAAATATTTGTTGCAAAGGATTTATTGATGATGCTAACTTGTAACCAATTTAATATGCTAAATTTGTGAAACTTAATAACCTCATCTGCAAGGGGTCTAGTGCCTAGACCATTGCACTTAAATAACTACCCATTGAAATGGTCTTAATCCACTTTTAATTTTATTATACTGCGATTATTTATTCAATTTGTTGTATCACGTAATCATTTAACTACAATATCCAATATATTTTACCTGTGATTGGATCACCCTTAGGAACAATCGAAAAAGTGGGATGCTTCAACTTATTTCCCGTCTTCTCACACAAATAAATTATTTTTTCTATCATTTTTTATGTTGTTATTAAACGGAGCACAGAAATTTACCTTTTAAGGTATAAAGACATAAACAACTCATCAATAAATAATAGTGACATGCAATTGCAAATTCTGTTCTCTCATAAATCAAACATGACATTACTCATCCTGGGAATATTGTTTTTGTAATAAGGGGTGGATGAAATATTTTGGATGATTTTTATTGTACAAATTAATATGACTTTTATCAAAAAAATGTATACTTGAAAATTAATTAATAATTTGAATGGCGAAAAGAAAATGTAAGTGGAGTTTAAAATGCATGAATTAAAATTATGTTGAAACCACAGAAAATCAGACACACCAAAATGTCTTCGATCATCTCTATTATTGAAAGACTTACTTTTTATTTTATCAAAACAAAAATTATTAAAATTTCTTCCTATTTCAGACATGGCCAAATGGAGAAACAATAAATGAGAGGGCATAAAGGAGTAATAAGACAGAGACGTGGGTAAGTGGGGGGTGGTTAGACTGTAAAGAAATTAAAAGGGATACAGATAATTAATGAAATGAAAACATTTGTTAGTTGAATTTTTTTTAATGGAGCTTAGTTTAAGAATTAAGATTCCGTTTGATAATAATATGAAAAATGATAATAAAGATGATTTATTTAATGAGTAGATAATTTCCATAAAATTTTGTCAAAATTTTCAACAAATAGTAGGTAAAAAATTGATACATATGTTTATTTTTGTCAATTGAAATTTTAGATGATCATTCCATCCACTTTTAAATTGAATCTTCTGATGAAATTTTGTTGAGAGAATCTACTCACTATACAGATCATATCTATCTAATTTTATAAAAAAATTCATCTGTTTAGTTTTTAAAATAAACCCCATTAAAATAAATTGAAACGAAAAAGTAACGTAGAGAAGCAGAATCCTAAAAAAAAAAAAAGCAGAATCCTAAAAATAGAATTTAATTAAAATAAATGAGAGTGACCAAAAATGGAAGCAATAATTCAATGCAAACACCCTAATTTGGGAATCCGACTGCTTTTGATTCAATTCGTCGATATGCACAAATCTTCAATAAAAACAAATGTTACCAGTTCAGTCTTCAGAGAGAGAGGAGAGAGCAAAATTTAAAACTAAAGTTTTCTTTCAAAGTAAAAAGAAAGACACATGCATACAGCTGGCTCAACGTACTGTAGCATATATTGAATATAAATGGGGAAATTTAGTACGTATATAAAATTATTAAATTATTTTTTGGCACCAAACTTTATTTTATAAAATAATGTTAAATTAAGGAATATTTGAACTCATAATACCAACATTTAAAAGTGTGCCCGAGACTAGTAGGTTGTATTTGACATACATATACAAATTGATAAAGTTATTTTATTCTATGTTTAGTATAGGTTATTATTGATTACACAAGTGTATTATCCTCCAAAGCCTGAGAGATTGAACAAGTATTTTTGGGGTGCCAATATCACCATCCTTTATACATATAAGCAATTTATGTTTTATGTCCCTTTAGAATTTATAGGCAATCGATAATTTAAAAGTTATTCGGGATTGACCTTTAAAATAGTAATTTGAGTAATTTAGATGATTTGGTATTAATATATTGATTTGCGGACTGCGATTAAGTGAGAAGAGGACGGATCTCACATACTAATTAATCAATACACTAATATTATGTTATAAACTGAGTTACTTTTTAAAATTCTCGTACGAAGTCCTTTGAAAATTACTCACGGCATAATTATATTGACAATACAAAACATTATTTAATTTTAACCCCTCAACACCAACCGTGACAAGTTGACATGTGACACACGTAGAAATATTCAATAATTTCTTTAAAACTTAATTTGGGGACACGTTTTAAAAATACATTGATGTATTATTGTTTGTGTATATTGTCTCCGGCCACTGTAACTAGACTTTGTGTATATAGTCTAATGCGATACACATAATATTGAATACATTAGTGTATCTTTTGAATGCGTGTCCAACATGTGTTTGACAAGATTTTACTGACGTACGCTTTAGAGAATCTCAGCAACTAATCTCGGTTTTAGTATCTTTAAAAAAAATTATTAAAATAGAAAAAAAAATATCGTAGAATAGAAACAATACTACTACTCACATTAAACATAATGGATTAATGGTCTTAATCGACCTTAAACATAATGTCTGTAAAATTACTAAATATAATATCCCCATAAGTCAAAAGAATTGCAAAAGAATTTATAACTTGTCAAAATAGAGTAAATATTTGTTGCAACGGATATATTGATGGTGCCAATGTGTAACCAATTTAATATATTAAATTTGTGAAACTTAATAACCCTATCTGCAAGGGGCCTAGTGCCTAGCCCATTGTAATTAAATAACTACCCATTGATATGGTCTTAATCGAATTTTAATTTTTATTATCTAACGATTATTATTCAGCTTGTTGTATCACGTTATCGTTTAATTAACCATATTGTCCAATATATTTTGCCCGTGATTGGATCACCCTTGGGAATAATTAAAAAAGTAGATAGTCTCAATTTATTTTCCAGCTTCTCCCATAAATTAATTAATTATTTTTTCTACTATTTTTTATGTTGCTATTAAATAGAACGCGCTGAAATTTACCTTTCAAAGTATAAAGACATACCCAACTCATCAATAAATAATAGAGACTTGCAATTGCAAATTCGGTTCTCTCATAAATCAAACATGACAATTACTTATTAGAGCCTGGGAATATTGTTTTTGTAATAAGTGGTGGATGAAATATTTTGGTTGATTTTTATTGTACAAATTAATATGACTTTTATCAGAAAAATGTATGCTTGAAAATGAATTAATAATTTGAATGGAGAAAAGAAAATGTAAGTGGAGTTTAAAATGCATGAATTAAAATTATTTTGAAATCACAGAAAATCAGACACACCAAAATGTCTTCATCTCTATTATTGAAAGACTTACTTTTTATTTTATCAAAACAAAAATTATTAAAATTTGTTCCTATTTCAGACATGGCCAAATGGAGAAACAATAAAAGAGAAGGTATAAAAGGAGTAACAAGACAGAGAGGTGGGTGGTGGGCAGACTGTAAAGAAATTAACATGGATACAGATAATTAATGAATTGAAAACATTTGTTACAAATAAATGAATTTCGCTCTTCTCTATTATTTTCTTGGTTCAAATTTTTTTAATGGAGTTTATTTTAAAAATTAAGATTTTGTTTGATAATAATGTGAAAAATGATAGTGAAGATGATTTCTATAATTGACTCCATAAAATTTTGTCAAAAAAATCAATCAAAAGTGGGTAAAAAATTAATTGATGCATATGTTCATTTTTTTTCAAGTAAAATTTTAGATGATTATCTCACTCACTTTTAAATTGAATTTTTTGATAAAATTTTGTTGAGATAATCTGCAATTTATAGAGATCATCACCATCTAGTTTTATAAAAAAAATCATTTATTTAGTTTTTAAAATAAACCCCATTAAAAGAAATTGAAACGAAAAAGTAATGAAGAGAAGTAAAATCTTAAAAATAGAATTTAATTAAAATAAACAAGAGTGACCAAAAATGGAAGCAATAATTCAATGCAAACAAAAAGACCCTAATTTGGGAATCCCACTGCTTTTGGTTCAATTTGTCAATATGCATAAATCTTCAATAAAAACAATTGTTACCAGTTTCGAGAGAGGGGAGAGGGCAAAATTCAAATTCTAAAGTTTTCTTTCAAAGTAGAAAGAAAGACACATGCATACAGCTGGCTCAACTGTAGCATACATCGAATGATTCGAGATTTAGTATGTATACAAAATTATTAAGTTATTTTTGAACCAAAAATTATTTAAAATAATATTAGGGTAACATTTGAATTTATGTCGCAAACACTTAAAAGTGTGCCACAGGGACTAGTAGACTATATTTGTCGTATATGTTAACTTGATAAAAAGGTTGAATATGATAAAATTATTTTATTTTATATTTGGTGTTAGTTATGATTGATTATAGGGGCGTATTATTTACCCTCAAAAGTTCAAGGGAATAAACAAACCCACGTACCTAGGTTAGATTATTTTATCCAATCGGGATGTTATTAAATAATCATATTTAATATTTTTATCTAATTCGTCAAACGCACCTTTAAATATAATGATAGATGGGTTTATTTGCCACAAATTTCTTATCATATCCAACATTTTTATCCGAGTTGTCAAATACACCTATAAATACACTGATAAACGAGTGCATTTACAACAAATTCCATATTCTATCCAACCTTCTTATTCGATTCGTCAAACGCATATGTCAATACAATAAGCGTGCAAGTGCAACAAATTTCCTTCTCCCTCACAATTCCATTCCCATTATAAAAACATTCTAATTAGCCAAGAAATTAATCCATACCGAGCCCTGTTTTCCCAACTCTCTAAATTCTCTTCAACTCTCACTTCTTCTTATTCTTCTTTTATCCCAATTCTTCTTCAAAACCCCCTACATATTTACTGATTTCAACTTCTTCTTCAAATCCTTTTTATTCTACTCCCTTTTATCTCCAACTACACAACTAAGCTATATCCTTCAGCGTTTGCAATATTATTGACTCAAACCCTCTATTAATTAGTTTATCAAAACCTTTTCTTTTTAAGTGAATTTAAATTACCATATATAAAAATCTAACCAACTGCTGAGGAAAAGGTGGGATTTTCTCAAAAATTGGTAAGCAAGCTTGTTGTAAATTTTACAAGTTGGGTGGTGCTGATAGTTTTAAGATTTTATAATTAATGATGTTTTTTCTTCTTTTTTTTTTCTCAATCTTTTATCAAATCCCACTGCAATAGAGATATTTTTTTAGTCTACTATTGATTGTAAGAAGGGTAGTAGCTAAACCTTAGAGGGTTTCTTAATTTTATTAAATTTCAAATATGGACTGATTAAAGCTCCTTGAGAGTGTCACCATTTTCATCCTATTTAGTGGGAATCTTCAGAAACTCATAAGGGGCCATAATATATATATATATCGTAAAAGATCTAGTGAGGACAGTCCATGCATATATGAACCGCATCTTTAACTATAAATTTTTGTCATTGAAAGCATCTTTCAGTGGCGAAAATTCGTTACTAAAAGAACGATATATTTAACGTCTTTAACTACAAATTTTCATCACTGAAATATGCTTTCAGCAACGAAAATTCGTTGCTAAAGGAACGATCTGTTTAACGAAGCTCCAAACCAGATTCAGACCCATATATCTATTTTCTTATTCAGGAACTCTTTAAAGCATGGTTCAACCAAAGTCTAGGAAGTTAGTGCTAATCTGATAAACAAAGAAATATATCAAATCTTCTTCTTTTCTTTTCTTTCTTTCTTTCTTTTTTCAAAAAAAAAAAGAGTATGGAATAAAACATTTAGCTTGTTTGACAAAAGTCACAAAACACAACTGTCTGTTTAAGATATATTAATTCCAATGGCCAAGTTGAAGTCAGATGCGAAGTTTTGATACTTGCAGACTTAGTATATGTGCTTAGCTTCTAATGTTGAGTATTCTGACGTCTTTTATCTAGGGCAGTCATCGGCGAGGACAGAAGGAAGTGATGAAATGATACTCCTGTACAATAAATCGGAGAATGGCTTTGAAAATAATATTTCAGTTTGTGTAGAATTTTGTAGGTATAGTAGCCGTGAACACGTACATTGTTTCTACTGTTTTCTGCTGAGTTTATATATACTAGTTATGAAATGATGTAAATGTTGTTTGGTTAGTGAAGTGTTGAATTTGTGTTTAGTAATTGTTCTAACAATTGTTGTGTTTGTTATCAGTATGAAAAGATCAAGGAGCGGTGCTGATCTCAGAGAATCGCAGATTCAGAAACAACTGAAGGTTGTAACTATTATTTTTTGTTCTGATAATTAGTGTTCTGTTTCATAATACCTCTTTATAATTTCTTCTCCCCCCCCCCCCCCCCCCCCCCCCCCCCGCCGATTAATAATGAGTATTCTAAAGATCCCCGCCTTAGGCGGCCTACGTTTTAGGCAGTGGCTTGCCACTCCACCCGGCTAAGTGGCCGCCTAGGCAAGTAGGACAGGTGAAGTTTTTCAGTCCTTTTGTTTTGATAAACATTTAATGTCCATTAATGTGATGTTAGAGGCTCTGGAGATGAACTTTTGATTAAAGAAGTAGTTTGAGAGAGTTCAATGATCGAAAAATTAAGTGAAGTTCAATGATGTACTGGAATGAATTTATACTTCTAGTCGTGATTAATGAGGTTTGATCCTAATCAAATGCTTCTTAATATATTTCACTTGTGGATCAATTTTATAACTACATTTATAAGAAAAGAACAGATTTTAATGAGAGAAGGAGATACAGAATAATGTAAGAGGACAAGGTGTCCTTAGCAAAAGGCTCTTAAACTAAAGTTTCTTGAATTATGTTGATTTATGGACAGTATAGTATATATATACACATATACATAAGAGGAAGAAGAAGATGATGACATTAAGTCTAATTCCAAAATGGATATCAAGTATGTACTGCTAGATCATGCGCATTTTCTCTTTTTATGCAGAGAGGTGTTGATGCGGTCGAAGATGGAAGAAACGGAACACATACAGAAGTAAGAGAAGAAATACAGCCCTTGTCCGAATTTGTTGAAGAGGTTTGTAATTCAATTTTAACCTGCACACAGTTAATTTGCACATATATTGTCCTAACATTCCTTATTTTATACTTCTTTTACCTTGCAAATAATTAGAGCAATGTTACCTAATACGTGGGACGCTTTGGACCGCTGTACTGATGCAGGTGAGGGGTGTGTTACCTAGTTTGGAACGCGGTGCAGTGGGGGTAGGTAGAGTTGGAACGCTATTGCAAGCGGCGATTCGTATAGGAACATATATTTGGGTCATTTTCAATATAGATATGTAAATATCATAATAGAACCTTGGTATTTCTGAAATAGTAACATTATTTGTCTATATACATGAAACTATACATCTCTTTTCATATGTTTGTGCAAGTCAAAATAGGGGGTCGCTAGAGTTGGCGTTTTGGGTGGCTAATGTACCTCACTTGGGGTTGGCGCACCCAATTCGTAGTACGTAGGGGTCGTCCACGAATTAGGCAACACTTTAGACCACCCCCTTCTTGTCTCTCTTTACACAGTTCGAGTAAGCCATTATAAACAGAACTAAAAGTCTCTCAGGGTATCCTCTTAGTTTTTCATCTGCTTTGGCTACCGTTGTTTTTCAGTGGAAAGTTTCTGTATCCAGTGTTTTCCTTCAACAGTTGGTGTTTCTTTACCTTTCTTTGTCTACTTGTTTGGGATTATAGTCTCTATCAGATTCCTCTGCACTCCATTGGTATCTGGTACCTTTGGACATCATGACGGAGTCCGCTACCTCTTCAGATTTTGTTCAAGAGGTTTGTCATATAGCTTTTCATTTTCAATTTGTAGAGTACTAGCTTTGTTTGTATAGGGATTTTTCCGCAGGATTTATATGCAATTTTTCATTGAGTAGGATGTGACGCTAGTTCTTAACGGTGTATATAGAGATCTGAAAAAGGGCCAGTAACTATTGCATGAGATTTTTTCGAAGGGTCTAAAATTTAAGTCCTAGTAATAAGCATATGAAGCAAATGAATCACATAAAAGCCTCTTACAAAATTAAGTTATGGGATGTATCGATGTGTAGAATGGTAATGGAAAGTTGGCTTATACATGTTAGGAACCATCTATCCTGAAGGGTCTTAAAATTCAAATCTTGGTAATAAGTGTATGAAGCAAATAAATCATGGAAAACACTTTTTCAAATTTAAGCGATGTGATGTATTGGTGAGTAGGAAGGGATAATGGAAGGTTTGTTTATAGTACTTTATACATGTTAGGAACCATCTCTCCTAACAATTTAAGATGTTAAGTAGTGGGCCAACAATGCATATCATGATCTTCAACACTCCCTGCACATGCGATCCCCGCTCGCACGTGGAGAGACAAACTAAGGTGCACTTAATAGTAATGCAAATGCAAATTCAAAGACTCGAACCCCATAACTCACTGCAAACCTGAGCTCTAATACTATATTAATTTCCAGCTCTCCCAAAAACTTAAGCTATATATTAGGTAGTGGGTCAAAATGCATATCATGCCCTTCAACGATACAAACATGAATTGGGTAATTTCATTAGGTTATTTCATACAAATATAAATCTCATATGATGTAGGAACCAGTGAGAGACAATTGAATGACAGTGATGGTTGAAATTTACGGTGTCTGGCGTATATACACAAAAGGAATAAAAAGAGGGAATTTTTGTCCCAATACTTTATGTAGGTTTAAATACTACTCCAAAATTGAACTTGTTTATACATGACTAATCAATTCAAATAGCATGATTAATTCCCCAAAATCTAGTTGACATGCTTGGCTATTAAAGTTTAAGTATGTCGGCTCATGACAATTTTCTAGTTATTACAAATGCAGAGGATTGTGGATGAGGGTGAAGGTGAACCTCAAGGAAATGGAACTCCAACAAAAGAAACAGGCGCGACCTCATCAAACTTTGTTCAAGAGGTTTGTCGTATAGCTTTAATTTGTTCAGTCTCTATTGATGGAATTCAACAGCAGTATATTAGTCATTTTAAGAGAAATCACGTTCATTCTTTTCATTATTCAATTCGCAAAGTATTAAATTTGGCTACGTGTTTGCATGAGTAATGAATTTGTCAAATAATTTGAAGTAAAGAACAAAAAGAATTCTTTTTTATATATAATTTTTGAAGGAAAATCCTTGTGTGTGCATGAGCCATTAATTCAGTGAGCCGGATTGAGGACCAATTTTCTATTGGTAGTAGTTGTCAAAGGGCCGCCTGGGCTCAAGGTGTAATGCAACTTTGGACCCACGCCTGGTCCCAAGTGCATGCACTTGAGGCGAGATTTTCTCAGCATTCAATATTTAGGTTAGAAGACTGACATATTTTTATTGAGCTCGATATACAGTGGTCCAAGAATTTCCCACTGGCTAGTCAAAACGCACACATGATGGGATTTAGTTTGAGCTCGATTTACGACACCTATCATGTTTTCCTTTTTGTCCTTGTACTTTATGCATCACGAGGAGTAAGGTTGTAAGTGGTAGCAGGTGGGACAAGAGAATTATTGAGGATGGATGTTGTAGAATCCCTTGGAAATACTCAGTCTAGATTCTTTTGTGATAGGAGTTGGGTGAGATTTTCAAGAGGAATTTGGAAAGGGGATTCTTGCTTTTGTTCTTTATTTTCTCGTTTATTTAGCCAATGTCACTATAATTTGCGAGGTTTTTGGCGGATAAACATAAGAGAAAAAAGAACAAAGAATTTTGGTCCCAAAACTTCATGGGGGTTTAAATACTATCTGGAAACTGAATCTTGTTTTTACTTGACCGGTCAATTAAAATATCATGATTGAAATTCAAATTCCCCAAATCTGAACCACACATTCGCTTACGTGGCTGTTAAAGTTTAAGTATGCTAGCTGATAGTATGTTCTATTTAAATGCATAGAGTTGTGAATGAGGGTGAAGGTGTACATCGAACAAATGCTACTTTTTCAGAAGTTTTTCAAACAGTTTGTAATATAGCCATTTTAGGAGGAATTACATTCATTATTCTAAGTTCCCTTTGTTTTTTGATAAGTAAATTATCGTAAGTTTATATACCGTTGTTGTTTATATTTCACATTGCCTTGCTCACTTGTTTTTTCTTCTTTAAGACAGTTTTTTTTTATTAATTTAACTTCTGCCAATGCTCTGGGAAATTTTAAAAAGATAAAAGTAAATTTTTTATTACAACTTTTAAGGAAAAACTTCCTTGCGTATGCATGATCTATCAATTCAGTGAAATGATTGAGGGCCAATTTTCTCAAAATGGGGATTACCAGTGTAGTTTCATATGTTCATATTGGTAGCTTATAAGCCTTTCTTATGCAGAGGACTTTTGACAAGGGTGATGATCATGAAGAATCTGGTTTTACCTCAGTAGATCATGAAGAGGTTTGTAATCGAGATATAGATTTTTGTTTTATCTTCTTAAACATACACAAGTAGGCGCAACATCCATGGTATTATGATGACGTATACGGTATACACCATTTTAGGGGCATAGACAATAATTTGAATAAAGGGTTACGTACACAAAACCCTAAAAAATTCAAGTACTAAGAACACGAGAAAATTAAAAATACCACTTGTACATGTAAAGTATACGTTTTTTTGCATTTCATCCATTTTCTTTTCCAAAAGTGTTTTTGCGAATCCAAGAACTGCAATTTATTTGTCCATTCATACTTCTAGAAGCATAACTAAAGTAGAAATGGTGATGAAAGGTTTCCGTATTGAGAGACGAAATGGGTAGTAGAAGGTTAGCATAACCAAAGAGAATTTGCATATAGCATTGGGTGAGGTGGGATATGAGCAAGAGAGAGATGGTTGTAAATTAGGCTTTATGTTGCATTTTTGTGCGAAAAAATTATCAGTGGTTACTATATTACAAAATGAAACTTGTTTATGAATGATTTATCAATTCAATGCGGATCGCATGTACTTCCATCTATATGTGTCGGAGTTAATGTTTTAAGTACTGCTAGCTCATGCATAATCTTTTGAATGCAGATAGGTGCTGATGAAGGTGAGCATCAAACAGATGCAACACCTAGTCATCTAAGAGAAGAAGGTGGTGCCACATCATCGGAAATTGTTAAAGAGGTTTGTAATTAAATGTTAAAATCTGCATTCATTTTCTTGGTATGACCCTTTACGCTTATATTGGGTGTTTCTCTCTATCTATAGTTTGCGCTCCCTCACTTGCTGCCTTCATATTATTTTTTAAACGGGATGTTAATGTTTAAGTTCTAGTATTCATTTCAGAACTTGTCCTAAATTAGTCATCGTCACTACATCTCGTCAAGTAGTTCAGTATGGATGGATTATTTTCAGTAACATGATTTTGTTACTCATTCCTTTTCATATTTTTTGTGATGCTAAATTTTCTAATAAGATCCATACTATTAATATTTATTAGTTATTTTATGGACCTCTATATATTTTGTAAAAAAATAGGATGTATCGTGATATACATTCGACAATTTTATAAGAGACTTGATGTATCGTTTAGGATATATGTATTGCACGTGAAGCCAAAACCGATGTCATTATGTCCCTCTCTGTCTCCCACACTTTTTTCCTTCTAACCAAAGTTATGGGGAAAATTGGATTCTCTCTGTGACTTATGAGTGAATATATCTTTGAATCCGTTAAAAAAAATCTGTTTCTTTTTTGTCATTTTTGATGAGAAAAAAATCTTGTCTAATAGATGAACCATCTGCGAGGCTGAAGACCAAAGTTCACAAAATGTTGACTACTTGTGAAGTTGTTTTGTATGTACTTAAGCCGATACAGTTTAATTACTACTAGCTTGTGAACGTCTCTTATGCAGAGGGTTGTAGATGAAGATGATGAATTAAGAGAAGAAGCCAAAGTTAGCTCATCAGCACAAACTCATGAAGAGGTTTGTAATTGAATTCCTTTTTGTGTGCTGTGATATGGCAATAAACACATCATTGGTAATCTGTTGATGTTATTGCGCATAAGTATTATAGCTCATTCATTAGGATAGGCATTGTTGACAAGGAAAACTCATATGCATTTCAATCCAGTAAAGCATTACTTCACCCTTTAGCTCCTTTTATGTTATCATATACAGGTTTGTATCCTATTCGCTGTCGAACAACAGGGGATATGTGATTATAGCTAGTCTTGTATCTAGCATGTTAAAAAGGGAAAAATTCTTAATTTAAGTCAGTTTTAAATGGAAAGTGAACAAACAAAAAATATCCAGTACACTCCTAGTATACAAATGGAGAAATTATTTACTACATTTCAAAGATTCCTAAATTAAAAATGTTGTGCCTTAATTTACAAATGCTTTCATTTTGTCACGAATTTATTTATTTTCTATATAGGTTGTGATGGCTCTGGAATCCCATGAAAAAGACCTCCTAGGTGGGCTTTATACTGGAATCAATACAAAGCATATTGTTAGAGCCGGTAACATGGTATTTATTTAAAGCTTTTGCTAATTTTTAATTAGTTTCTCTTGCAAAAATGTTGTAATTCTCCGTGCAATAATTTTAGATTCATATTAATTATGATTTTTATATGTGGAGAAATACAGCGTACTATTAATTGCATTTTTATATGTCCCATAATTAAGCTCGTTTGCAGGCAACTCTGGGATGTACCAACATGAAATTTTCAAACTTTTCGTTTATCGTAATGTTGAATTATGAAAATTTCATTAAATCAATTTCTAAGTACAAAATGGTTTACCTTAAGTTTTCGATTTTCCAAGTTTCATAATCGCCTTCCTGTGTATTTTGTTTCCATTTAATTGTTTTTTTGCATGTATACAATTATAGAAGACTCATTCTTTCTCATATATCTCAATAAAGAACCCAATTTTCTATTTAGTTCCCAAAAACATTTTCGAGGATCTAATTGAATTCCAATGCTAAACAAACACACGCACCTTTTGAAATATAATTTAATTTAATCATGGACCTGGAAAAAAATATTTAATGTATAATACTCAATACATGAGAAATCTCTGCTACTTTCCTATATTATTTATGCAAAATTTCATTTGTTGTACCTTGTTTCCTATACCTGCATAATTGCACTTCCCAAAAAAGTTCTTGTTTGCATGAGATTTCAATTGTTTTTGGAATGATTTTCTTTTGTTTTGTTATTTTCTCTTTATCAAATTATTTATTGTGAAACGTTTGTGTGGACATGTGTTTATGTTATCCTCTTCCAAGAGTATTTGCATCTGAAAATTTTATGATTCGCAATTACACACTGACTTATACCATATATAGATATTGCGATTTTTGGTGCTGGCTAAGCAACATGACATGCCATGCATCACGAGGAAGAAGCATAGGGTTATAAGTGGTAGCGGGTGGACAAGAGAATTATTGAGGATGGATGTTTTAGAATCCCTTGGAAATTATATAACTCAGTCTAGATTATTTTATGACCCATTTTTCTTTGGTACTTAGTGATGGGAGTTGGGTGAGATTTTCGGGAGGAATTTGGAAAGGAGATTCTTGCCTGTTTTCTTTATTTTCTTGTTTATTTAGCCATTGTAACTTCAATTTGCAGGGTTTTTGGTGTATAAACATAAGAGGAAAAAGAAGATAGAATTTTGCTCCCAAGACTTCATGGGGTTTTAAATACTATCCAAAAACTGAAACTTGTTTATACCTGACCGATCAATTAACATGATTGAAAACTAAATTCCCAAATCTGGATCACACATACTCTTGTTTATATGCGTAGTTGTTAAAGTTTAAGTATGCTAGCGGATGAATATTTTCTATTTAAATGTGGAGAGTTGTGGATGAGGGTGAAGGTGTACATTAAACAAATGCTACTTCGTTAGAAGTTCAAGCGGTTTGTCATATAGCCATTTTAAGAGGAATTACATTTATTATTATTCATTTATTCTAAGTTTGCTTTATTTTTTGATAAGTAAATTATTGTAAATTTTTATCCATTTATATGCGTCTTCGTTATTATTTATATCTTATATTACCCTATTCACTTTTTTTTTCTTTTTCAATGATGCTTTTTATTAATTTAACTTTTTCCAAAGCTTTAGAAATTTTAATAAGTAAACTTTTTTTTTCAACTTTTGGGGAAAAACTTCCTTGTGTATGCATGATCTATATACCAATTTAGTGAGATGGATTAAGGACCAATTTTCTCAAAATGGGGATTACCTATGTAGTTTCATATGTTCATATTGGTAGCTCATGAGCCTCTCTTATGCAAAAGGCTGTTGACAAGGGTGTTGATCATGAAGAACCTAGTTTTACCTCAGTAGATCATGAAGAGGTTTGTAATCGAGATTTAGATTTTTGTGTTATCTTCTTCTACATATGCCAGTAGTCGCAACATCCATGGTATTATGATGACGTATACGATATACACCATTTTTAGGGGCATAGACTAAAATTTAAATAAGGGGTTACATACACAAAACCTTAAAAAATTGCAAGTATTGAGAACATGAGAAAATTAAAAATACCACTTGTACATGTAAAGTATACGTTTTTCTGTGCACATTTCTTCCATTTTCTTTTCCAAAAGTGTTTTTGCAAATTCAAGAATTGTGATTTATTTGTCATTCATACTTCTAGAAACATAAGTAAAGTATAAATGGTGATGGAAGGTTTCCATATGGAGAAACGAATTGGGTAGCAAAAGGCTAGCATATCCAAAGATAATTTGCATATAGCATTGGGTGAGGTGGGATATGAGTAAGAGAGAGATGGTTGTAAATTAAGCTTTTTGGTGCATTTATGCGCGAAAAATTTATAAGTGGTTACTATATTACAAAATTAAACTTGTTTATGGATGATTAATCAATTCAATGTGGACCACATGTACTTACTTCTGTATGTGTGGGAGTTAATGTTTTAAGTACTACTAGCTCATGCATAATCTTTTGAATGCAGAGAGGTGCTGATGAGGGTGAGCATCAAACAGATGAAACACCTAGTCATCTAAGCGAAGAAGGTGATGCCACATCATCAGAAATTGTTGAAAAGGTTTGTAATTAAATGTTACTTTGTGCATTCATTTACTTGATATGACCCTTTATGCTTATATTGGTGGTTTCTCTATTTTTCTATAATTTGTGCTCCTTCACTTGCTGCTTCCATATTATTTTTTACAAGAGATGTTTAGTGCTTAAATTCTAGTATTTATTTCAGATTACTCTTAAATTAGTCATTTTTACTACATTTCGTCAAGTAGTTAAAGTATTGATGGATCAATTTCAGTAATATGATTTTGTTACTTATTCATTTTCATATTTTTTGTGATGCTAAACTTTCTAATAAGATCCATACTATTAATATTTATTATATGCACATGTACTGTGACATACATTCAACAATTTTGTAAGAAACACGATGTATCGTTTAAGATATATATGTATCGCACTTGAAGCCAAAACCGATGTCATTCTGTCTCTCTGTCTCTTACACCTTTTTACTTCTGACCAAAGTTATGTGAAAGTTGGGATTCTCTGTGACATATGAGTGAATATATTTTTAAATTTGTTGAAAAAAAATACTCCATAGGATTTATCCATTCTAAGGAGAAAAAACCTTGTCTATACATAATCCGATCGCGATGGATGAAATACCAA